>JAENPR010001297.1:0-177093 GCA_018135685.1 Themeda triandra | reverse complement strand
ATTGTAGAATTAATTGGTTATCTGCATCCTCATGAAAAATGCCAATGGCAAAAATCTTTCTAGTGTTCTAGCCGGAATCAGAAAAAATTGAAACAACAGGACTTGTGGAAATCAACTAAACTGGTGGTAATGAGTTCATGTAACAAAGTGTTGCCAGTGGTTGTTGATACACAGCAAGGGAAACCGAAAATAAGAAAAAAATATTTATACCTCATAAGTCAATCAATAACCAGCAATGTATGTATAGTGTATACAACTAATTATACCATTGTTTTCTCTAAACTAACTAGCAACTGTAATATGCAGCTTTAAGCATTACAATGATCCACATTACCAGTTTTATTGTGTCTCCTAGTTTCCAAGAAAAATTGCACAATCTCAGTTTATCCCAAATTTGATCAGTAAGAGCATCTCCAAGGGTTTTGCATTTTTGCTTTGGCATTTGTAGTCATTTGCCAACTCTCAAAACAAAATGCAAAGGAATAAAAGAGGACATCTCTAACCGTTTTGCAATTTTGACTTGGCAATTACCCAAAATAGACAGCGTGGGTGGAGGGATGTGGTGCGAGAGTCGCGCGCGGGGACGTCGGAGGTAGCGCATGCGACAAATGCCAAGCACGAGGGGCTTGGCATATATGCCAAGTCTCCCCCTCCAAATGCCAAGTTAATGAAAATGCAAAGGCTAAATGCATAACCATTGGAGAGGGTTTTTTAGGAGTTTTATGCAAATTATTAAATGCCAAGTCCAAATGCATAACCCTTGGAGATGCTCTAATGTTAATTGTTTCATTCTTGATCATGTGGAATTTTCTTCATTCCTTTTGTTCATGTTTTGAAAAATATGGTATGTTTGTATATATCATTTTTCACTTTTGCACCCACAGTAAGCAAGGAGTTTTCATTCAATTAAATTAAAGTATAACAGCAACAGTTAGCTTATTATGATACATATGAAAGGTGGAAGTAGAATGCAAGAGAACAGATCCCAGTGAGCTTACATATGTAATGTGAATCTAGGAACGTCAAAACATTGTGAAATGTATCATTGACGACATCACATTTCAGTTCTACAATCCTTAAATGTTCCGATATCATCATAGCTGATGGTCTCCACACTGCTTTGAGGCATCCCTTCATTTCTACATTATATTTGGGTCCCTGCAGCAAGTATAAACAATTCAATGAGATCAACTGATAAAATTTACAGTAATTTGCATTGCCACCATTTAGCAAGAAATAATTGTACCTTGCCAGAAAGAACGATAGTGAGCTTCTCTAGAACTGGTGAGTGTTCAAGAATGCATGCTAATGCACGGCAATCAGGTGGGTCACACCAGTAATCATTGATCAACAAGGTCCTTAATTTGGAAAATGTAGGGCACCATCTCAAGTCTCTTCTGAAAACAAACTGAACCAATTGCAAAGAAATATAATTACTGTGAAAAAACTGGATGTGTTTCTCACCATTTACATAGCAAGCAGGTATCCGATATATTTTAACACATAAACATAAAACATACACAATGGAACAGTGAACGATAGAAATGAATAGTAAACTGAAAGACAAATTGTGAAATTATACCATTTCCTGGCCAGATATCAGGGTCAAACCTGTAGCTTCTGATAAACCTCCAAGAAGTATACACTTTCCAGTAAGTTTGCTGCTATTGTCATTACCAGAAAAGCCTTCTTCATCATGGTTGTCGACATCATCTTCAGTAGAGGAATTGCTATAATCTACTACAGCACCATCAGATTCATTACTATCAGAACCATCTTCATCAGATGCATAACTATCGGAACCTTCTTCATCATCATCGTCAATGTCACTGTATGAATAGCTAAAAGCAGCTTCGTTAACATGACAACAATCCATGCGGTCGCCCTCACAAGTACACTCGTCCAAACACCAGTCTATTTTGATATACGCCGCCGCCAAGTCCGGCATGCTCTCAAGCTGGGGAGTCCTGTCAGCAGAAGGGATGTCCAACCACAGCCAGACCAATTGTGGAACGGAAATCCGGAAGCGCCAGTTTGGGCAGGAGATGCAGTCTTTGATGCTCAGACGTCTTAGCGACGGTGACTCCATATCCCCAACCTCCGAGAGGTCGCATTTCTCGATCTTCAGTTCTTGCAGGGTAGGGCAGCTTGAGAAGTGAGCGAAGCTTGCATTGAACTCTATGCCGTAGAGGTCTAGTCTCATCAGGTATGGTGAGACCAGGGGCAGCTCAGATAGTGGAAACCATGGGTCATCGTGCTCGTTATCAAAGATGTTGAGCAAGAGCCACTGGACTCTGCACTGTATGACATGGCCGATCCAATGATGGATGAAGTCCTCGTCGTCGTCTTCGAACATGTCGAACTTGATCTCGCACATGTCGAGGGGGTAGTCTGAGATCATGTTGAGGCGCGCTTGTAGCAGTTGGTCCACGAAACCACGAACTTGCCCCACGTTTGTTGGTATCGTTGTGCCTGTGATGCGCAGGCACCTGAGGAGCTTCCAGATATGGCGCCAGCTCTGCGCAAGCACACAGGTCCGCACGGCCTCTTGCGCCGGAAGGAAGGAGAGGATGTGCTGGAGGATCTCATCAGGGAGGGCGCTCAAGCGATCTGCACTGCTGGTGGCGAAGTTCGGAGGCATCACCATCCGACTATGGTCTGGTGCCATTTGCTATGCTCTGCACAGGAAAACAAGAATAGAGAAAGTAAGAGCCACTGCTGACACCATCTGTGTGCTGGAGTCAAAATTTCTGGATCACAGTGTTGTGGTAATGCACCCTCAGCACAACTCACTAAGCTAAAAGTTTTCTTATAAAGTTTTCGACTATAAAGTTTTCAGCATAACACATTTAATTTCAACTAAATGTTTGTCTAAATGATTTGGATCAAAAATTGGAGATAATTTTACATGTATTTCTAAATATTGTTCAACAAAAAAGTTATGAAAGAAATATAAAGTAAGAGAGAGAAGTGTTTGTAGTGCCCCACAGATTTAGAGATGGGAGGGAGGAGGGATGATCTCAGAGACAGCTAGTGAGAGAGTGAAAATGTGTCAAAGAGTATTACCGTCTGCTCACTCCACAATGACGAAATTCAGCAGGGAGGTGGCTTTGGGTAAAACATTTGCTCCTACCACAAATAGATGGGGGTGATTGGATGCTCCTTCGTCAATGACCTGGGATGGAGTCCCTGTCCAAGCCACAAATTGTGTCAGCCACGCCAAAACCATGAACTGAGGCATGTTTGGTTGCCAAAAATTCACTTGTACAGGATGAGAATGAGTTTGTTTGGTTTGCCCCGTTAGATAGTTTTCTGGAATGGAATCAGCCTCCCAATTGTGTTTGGTAACTTTGGTTGCAAGAATGGACTGAGGTGCAAGCACCCATGTATAGATTTGGTGAGGTTACCAACCACCGTGACCAACAGAAGAAGCAGCACAACACAAAACAATTCAATATTTCCTCACAATAGAACTAACCATTTCTTGGAAATGGATGTGTCACATGGGCTCGATGACAGAAACAAGAACTAGATACAGCAACCACAGTACAGCCACCTCATAGTTGTGTCACCAGATTGCATCATTGGCCTCATAAAACTAGTAAATGGATAATCCAAGTTCCAGTACCTCACAAACTCAAGGTCAACAAATGTAGCTACCAATAATAGAATCATCAAAAAGGCAGTAGAAGACCATCTGGAAGAACCTACTAATTGTCTTTACTGACCTTCTAAATGTCAGGTCCGCAACCCTAAACCTTTCATTGTGACCAACAACATGCAAGAACATTGCTACTTGTTCCTTAAGTAACCAGCCCCCTAGTTCGAAAAAGGTCTCATAGATGGAAAAAGGGGGGCCCTCTTCATTCTAAGTAGGTTTACATGATGCACATAATCAGATTCATAAATGTATGTGAGGTTGCTTATCCTTTGTTGGTCCCTATCTGCCATAGGTCCATAAGTCACTGACCAATCTTTTTTAGCTCTTCTTCTAAACAACATGAAAACCATGCAGTGACTGCTACTACGCTGGCAGTGGAAGCATGGCATCTAGCTTGCAAATCAATGGCTACCAACAAGAAACAGTGGAAATTAGAAAAAGATGACGCATTGCAAGTGTACTGATTTGCAATGAAACATTGCAGACCAACAATCTTAAACAACATGCAGCTACCACACCAAATGCTGCTCCTCCAACGCCTAAATATCTAACATCATTGACCTAGGCACTTTGCTGAGTTCTAATCAAAATGGGCACAAGAACATCATATGCAAGATCTAAGGCAAGGCCACATATATAAAGCCAAAAATAAGGAGTGCATCACACAGATCTAGAGGCGTAAGAAGACGAAAACAAGTATACACGTGTAGATTACTACTAGCATCACACAGATCTGATTACTAACAACAAGAACTCTAAACTTTTTGGAACAGCAAAAAAAAAAATCCACAAATGAATCACCAAAATCGCCGTACAAGATAGCGGATGGTGCAAGAGCAGGTGAGATATACCATCGGACTAGCGGAGAACCATCACGGAGCTGGTGGAGGAGGTCAACTCGGTCGATCTCCCGAGGTCGAGGGGGATGAAGAGGAGAGGGTTCACTAGAGCTCTGGACGAAGGAGAGGCGCAAATATGGGGGTGGTAACCCTAGCCGCAAACTTGGCACGCCTTTTATTGACAGGACGGCGCCATCTCACGCGCTCCCTGGAACCCTTGCAGCCAAGCACCACACTGTATTGGCTCACGAGGCAAGAAAAAATCGGGGAGGCGGAGGCGTGCGGGATGGAGGGTGGAGAGGAATGAGTCGGAGCAAGGATGCGAGGCAGGCAACCAGTCACGGCCCAAGTGCACTGAGCGGTGCCGAACGAGCCTCAGGATGGCGTAATTAATTCCAACAACCAAACACCCCTATGCTATAGAGAGTGAGGGATTCCATACATGGCTTAAGGGAGGGGTGTAGATAAAGATGGGAACCAAAAGGAAAGCATGGCTTATAGATCCGCTAGCACCATCCCTAGTGGAACCAAGTAGCTCAAGGCCTCTTATAACTTGCTTGATTTGACCACCAATAGATCTATGCTACATAGAAAGGAATCACAAATAGAGATATTATTAAAGAGGGACAAACAAAGATTTGGAGGAAAGAGAGGAGTTGAAAACATAGAACGACGTTGGCACCACCCTAGTGAAGTCGTGAACGGAGGTCATAATATATGGTGGCTCTTTAGTAAACTACGAGAGAGAGAGAGAGAGAGAGAGAGAGAGAGAGGAAATGAGAAGGGGAGAGGACATCAATATTTTTAAACGGGAAAGTGGATTGGACCATCGTAGTGGACCCTATGTCAAGAAAAACCATGTGAGGGACCACTCTAGCACACATTCTATGATTCTTAATAATATTAAAACAAAACAATTTTTATTTATTTATGGATTTTTATTTATGGGCCAAGCTGATAAAATGTTTATTTTGGGTTTGAGCTTTTATGTTCACACCAATTTATGAAACCATTTCTAGTATGTAAACTATGTTTCCAAATAGGGCATGGAGGATACATTATCGTGATTAGGCCATGACTTCAAACCTAAATATTTGAGCTCCATATTTTTTTGAAGTGGAGGGATACTATTTCTTTATATGAAAGGAATTATTAGATTATATAGTTCACATTGGTGCCTACAAATAGTCCTACAAATGTTTCTTGGTACCTTTTCCATATAACTATGTCATTTGAAGCTGCTTGGTATTTGTCTATCAGGTGGGCATTGCAAAATAGGATATGTGGAGCAATGATCTATTGAACATGTGCCAAAATAGAGTAAAACCAGAATTTACTCACAACTTCAAACCTTTTTAGACCTTGATTCTAACTAAACTCATTGAGCTGGACATTTTATTGGACATTGAATTATGTTAAAAATAAGAGTTTGGTAGGAACAAGAGGGAAAACTCTCTTCATGCCTGTAACACCCTGAAATTTTGACCGGTTTTAAAAATCACTAAAAATTTGAACCTTTTAAAAATTATGCGCGTAGGATTATTTTAAGTTGCGAGTAGACTTTATAGAATAATATTGCTTGAGTGAAGTTGTGTTTGTTTCCCCTTTGTTTGCCGAACTTATGGTGGTATTTTCCCTTGGAAACTCTCCCTTGAATTCTTTTGAATCCCATACGTAAAAATCCCAAATGTCTCTTAAATAATTCTGGGGAAAAGAAAGGATGGAAAATCATCTCAGACTCATCCATCCTTCTCTGCCTTGACCCACGGCGTGGCCCACTCCCTTTCCTTTCTTATTCATTTCACCACGTAGGCCAGCACCACGTTCTCGGCCCAGCACGGCATTCATGGCGCAGCAGCAGCATTATTTCTCTTCCCTTCCACTCTCACTTGCGAGCGGGACCCGGCTGTCAACTCTATCTCTCCCAACGCACACACCACCCTGTGCCCAACATGCATGGCCCAGCCCTGGCAACAAGAAGACCCGAGCACAGGCACTTGCTGACCTCGAGCTCGACCCGTCTCGTCATCCTCTCCCTCTCGCGCTCGCGTACAGCACAGCACGTCAACGCCGCCAGAGGAGCTGGCCTGAGAAACCCGCCAGCGCCATGGACGAGACCTCACGAGGAACCGACCTCGCCGGAGCAACGGGTGGACACGGAGGTAACCAGCGCAGCACCCAGAGTCTTCCTCGAGCTCAGGCTCGTACGCAAATGCCGGGGAAATATCTGGCCAGCGGAGGAAAAATATCGCCGCTGCGAACCGCCATTGCCGTGCCTATAAATAGGCCCGGCCAGTGAGCCTCCGCGGTCACCACCACAACCCCGAGCTCCACGGGAGCCTGGAACACACCATCTCCTCCTCCACTTCCATCTTTCCACTCGGAATCGGGCACAATCCCGACTTCCCCAAATTCCGCCGCTGCCGCTGCCATTGGAGCCGAGCTCCCGATCTCCTCCCCCACGAGCTCGTCCGGCCAAGCTGAGAAGACGAGGTGAGTCCTGGAGCCCTCTTTTCCTTCCCGTAACATCTAGCTTCCTATCTCACTTTGCTGTACGCTACCACCGTGTAGAACGTGCCGCCAGGCCATGGCTTCATGTCACTGCCTTCACGCCGACGGCGAGGCCTGGCCATGCACACACACGCTCGTATATACTTCACACACACTCACACTCGTATATATATCACACACATACACACACCAGTATATATATATATGCACTCCGCATGCACACTCAACGCAGGAGAAAGCACACCACCACCGTACGCGATGGAAGCCACCGCTGGAGCTATGGTCGGCACTGCCGCCGCCCAGCTGCTCAAGGACGCCACACTGGAGCCATGGCCGGCACAGCCGCCGCCCAGCCACCAATGCCTCGTGTCACTGCACCGAGCACCGCCGAGCGCTTGAGCCGTAGTCCTTCCGTCGCGTTCACCACGGCGAACTCTCGCCGCCGCCGCCACAGACCCACGCCACCACCATTGACTCCACCAGAAAGTGCGTACCGGACTCCGGGACACCGGCAACCAACGAACGTCGAACTCCGAGCAAGGACACCGCCGGCAAGACTGATTCCGGTGAGTTGCAGCCTTGCTCTGTCCTCGCCGCCGTACCGAACGTCCCCGTCCCGACGCTGTCTCCCTTCTGTTCCTTCCTCTTTCTCTGCGGGCCAAGTACGTAAGGTCGTCCACAGCACGTTAGAAGGTATAGACCAAGGAAGGCCCACACATCAGTGAGACGCGTCACCAATGCACTGATCCCATTCACGTACACACACTACACGCAGATTATTGCTAGGGCCACACTGGCAGCGTACACAGAGTGCTGAAAATATATTTTTCCTTACACAGATAAATTCCCAGAAAATTCCTATAGATACTAGAGCCACCCTAGAATCCACACATACCTTCTCCATGACCTTTCACTCACTGGAATATTCCTAGGAATTCTCCAAGTATTCCAACACATCATAGCTCCTCCATTTTAACTCCACTTTCCACCAAAATCCATCTAAAATCTTGTCCTATATATCTTATCTAATACCACCATATAGTTCTTTGTTTTTTGTATTTGTTTTTATGTGTCGAACGGTAGTCTCATTCGTTCGCGACGATCGGCGAGGGCGACGACTACCGGAAGGCGAGGACCCGGACTACGTCGGATCGGGAAGTGAGTTGAACGAAGGCAAGTCCTAACTCCCATCTCTCCACCACTACATGTTGTACTATTTATATAATAAACTTGTAGTTATAATATTGATGAATAATTGTGATTGAGATGTTTAATGAAACCTAACTTGTTAGACGGGAGCGAGTGAGGGTAATTTAGGTTGGATAAATTACTTTGGTATGTTCGCCTGTGTGGGTTCCTATGGGAGATACTCGCTACGGTCGTTTAAGGACGGTTCATAGGCCATCTCACCTAGTCTGATATTACGTACAGCCACATGTCTATATGGGTAGACCTGGTCTCACACCCCGTTAGGTAGAAGTATAATTCGCACTAGGAGGTCGGCGTTGGCAGCGGCCTATCAGGAGAGGACACGGTTGCTATGTGATCTTCCGTGGTCTGATCGGCATGGTTGCTATGTGATCTTCCATGTAAAATTTATTGTTGTGCCGTGTGCGAGCACCCTTCTATATAACTTGAAATTGGATGCTATGTGATCATCCAACCGCAAGATATTTTAGGATGTTGTGTGATCATCCTGATAATTGTGGGTTCCGATCCCTGAGTAGACCGTGGTGGAATTATATGGAGACCTAAGGTAGCGCCTTTCGGATACGAGATCTTGTTAGACCTGTCCTAATCACTGATCATGGTTAGACTGTGTCTATCATGTGGGGAAAATTGTACCCCTCTGCAGAGTGTATTGATCCTATTCGAATAGCCACGTCCTTGGTAGTGGGCAACCGCTAGGATGAGGTCCCTTTGATTAGACTTTCCATAATAAATTGTGATAATGATTTAATTGATTATTAATGCTAACCCAGGAACTGGCGAGAAGGATGATGCTCTCCCAGGGCCCAAACCTCTTTTGTTAAATAATATTACCATATCCACCATCCACCCATTGTTGGGACTTGCTGAGTACTTTATGTACTCACCCGTTGTTGACTCACAGATAACGATCCCGAGGAGGACTACGACATCAACGAGGAGGCGAACGACGAGGACTAGGAGACACGCGAGGACCGATCGGATATGCTGGAAGGACGTACTAGGACTTAGGGTTTCGACCGCGCTCAAGCATGCCTGTGGAATAGTGTATCACTTCGTCATAGTTTCCGCTTTAGTAGTTACCACCCCTATGTAATAAAATCCACCGCTGTGCGGTGATGGAACATCGTTAGTTATGTAAGGCCTATGGCTATGTCATCTGAACAATGACTATTGTAAGACCTTATTCCTATTATCAATAAAGCTCGGTATTTTATATTAAATAAATCTATGTGCCATTTCTGTTATCTTGTACATATTTGTGCGTGATCCTGGTGCAAATACGTTTGTAATTGGACTCCTAAAATTAGGGGTCGACAATGCCAAAGGGAGAAGACAATCATCTTTATGTTTCCGAAAAGAAAGTGAAATGGGAAATCAACATCGAAAAGAAAGGGAAAAGAAAGCATGTATCAAGATCAACAAGTTTGTACCTTTACTCATTGTTTGTATTTTCGTTTTGCGCTCAACCACATGTCATCAAATTATGAATCCAAAAAGTTGGTTCCTTCCATAGAGAGCATATATTGAGCCTATCAATGGTGTTGTATTCATGTGGGACTACAAGCAAGGGACCATAACTAAAGGGACCATGACGCGAGGGGGATTGACATAGGCAACTTTAAACTCTATTTCTAAACTATGGCCTCTAATTCCCACATGTCACCCACACCCACCAGCCCACCTGCGTCCACCTTGGAGTTTGAGCGGGCCTGGCTCACTAGGGAAGGCCAAATGAGCTTCCCTCTAGGGCCTGGCTCGTGGGTGCTTTAAGTTCCATGCCAGCCCGGCCCAACAGGCATGCAGGCAAACAAACAACCCTGTCAAGACATCCTCAGCTAGGCCTAGCCCTCTGTCCAGGCAAACAAACACGCCCTATATCTCTTCTATTGGCGACCATGGCGGTGCTGTGGCAGATCCGCACTGGGCGAGCTCCAGCGGCCCGCACTGGCATCCCACCACCTCATCACATCCGCGTCCGGTCCTGGCCGCGTTCCGCGTGCACGATCATGGCGGATGTCACGGTCTTGCTGGATTCGGCGGCTACAACACTCGATCTGTCATCAGGTAGTCCTCATCTTCCTCCCCCTCCTCCTCCTCCTCCTACTCCTAGATCTTCTATTTAGGGTTCTAGCGAGCTCTCTGATCCCCTTCTCTTCCCCAAGTCTGTGGGTTTAGAAAGTGAAGGGCATGTGGGGAGGAAGGTAGGCCAGATGGTGGGGGTGGTTTAAGGGAGCTAGTGGCGACAAGGGCGGTCGGCCAGGTCAGGGCTGGGGAGGCCCGCCAGAGCTAGAGAAGATGGCGGCGATGGGTGGAGGGGAAGAGGCTGGGAGGCTGCCATGAGCGCTATGGCTCGATGGAGCTCCGGTGAATCCTAACACCGCGGCAGGGACGAGGGCGCTGAAGTCAGAGATAAAAGATATGTTTTCCCTTTTTTGGCAACCAAAATTATTTGTTTCCAAAAAAGTAGTCTGCTGGTAGAAATTGCATTTCGTGCACACAAATGCTGTACTAACACCCTTCTTTTATTGGTGTTGACGTATTTGTATATTGCTCATGTGGATTAATTATAGGTTCGTGTTCCCCTTTCCCTGTTGTATCCTATTTTATTTAGTTTTTTTCATTTATTGGTGTTGACGTATTTGTATCCTATGTAGCTATTGAGTTCTATATGACCCCCATCTACTCCCCGCTGCTTGGGCATGGTTCCACTAAGGTGCCACCAGTCATTTACAAGGCCCTTGAAGACATTTTGCTGAGGCTTTTGTTTCTCTGTTAACTTCAGTCCTTTCATTGAATGAATAGATAAATGAATGCCCACCCAAATCTGACTCTTCATGACCACACTAGCCTCCATGATTGCACTTAGTGTAGAGCCTAGAGATGATATAAATTAAATATGTGGGAAACATATGTAGTAATACACTATGCCTTACGCCTTCTTAAGTTATCTACCTATTTACGTCGTGTGCTTTCTTTATTTATATTGGTAGCTACTCCCTCCATTCTAAATTGTAAGTCACTTTGACTTTTTTGGTGTATCCGTTGGCCATTGTTATGTATCTTGACGTATATAAGATCTAGATAAAGAGTAAAATGGATATACCTTATAGAAACAGAGGGAAATACATTTTGTAATATCCTCTATAGATTATTAAGTACCTTATCCTATTGATTGCTAATCTTCATTTTTATTACTAATATGGACTTCAGCTACATTGCAGCAAGCATAGGACTACTCATCACTGAGTTTAGGGAAGAATAAAACCCACAATATTTCACTGTCACCTAGAATTCATCATTAGTTATTTACCTTTTATTTCATTTATTTCTTTTTTTGATGTTGATTCAGAGATAGGAGGATTGCACTTATATAGGTTGATCCTCTCGCCCATCAAGTCAAGCTTGTGATTTTGGAAGTGCAAAGGTTATGGTACATTCATTTTGAATGAAGGATATATATAGTAATACACATTGGGCCATTGGGGTAGTGATAGTGTATTATACACATATGGGATAATACATTGAGTAAACTTGACCAAAAATAACAAGTCGTGGTCCAACTTCTTCCCTGTTCAGCACTACTAGAAATTATTTAAGCAGGTCTTTTCTTTGCTAGGTTAAGCTTTTGCCTTTTCTTAGACAACTTGAATATACTCATGATATGAATATTTGAGTTCAAACTAAATATGGTAATAGTGCTATCTGAATTTGATTTTACACACTTTGACAACATGCAGTAAAAGCTATAGTACATATTCACTTTTGATTGACTAGCGGAGTGTTGTGGAGATTTATTCATGTTTAGTGTATGTACTTATAAGTCAGTGCTTTCTGAGATAACCCTTGCAGTTGAAGAGCTTTTGCTTTGTTGAGACTTAGTTTTCCTTCCACTAGAGACATTCTTTTTCCTATTTTGGCCTGGTTGGTTCATCACACTGTCTGATGAGTGAGCTGTGGCTCCTCAACATCAATAAGCATGTGATCAACTCTAGGTATAGAATCTGGTTTTGAGGCCTCCAAGCTGTAAGTTTTTCTGTAGGAAATACTAAATCTTGACAACACCCACATAGCTTGCAATGAAATACTAGACATACATTTTCAGCGTTGTGATAGTGTGATATACACATATGGGATACCAGTTTGAGTAACTTGAATCAAATTAACAAGTAATGGCCCAGCTGCTTCCACCAAGTTGGTTAGCCTGTTAATAGTTGACTAGCCACAAAATGTAACTCCTTTTGATAAAAAATAGGCCCTGTTCGGCACTACTGGAATTTGTTTAAGCAAGTCTTTTCTTTGCTCGGTTAAGTTTTTTGCCATTTCTTAGACAACTTAGTGCTCATGATACGCACATTTGAGTTCAAACTAAAACATGATAATAATGCTATTTGAATTTGATTTCACACGTATTCAACCAAATCCATCCATAGTGCGGGACCCTTAGTGCATTCTATCTTATAGGGCAATTGCTTATAGTATTCACAATACAATACTTGTCGTATATGTTGTTTCCATGATAAATATATAATTCAAAGTTATGCTAAAGTACATGTTTGTGTCTTAAAAGTATTAACAAAAGTACACAGAAAAAACATGTTACATGCACGCTAAGAAAACACATGACATGCATGAGAAAGATGTTCTCTCTATTCTGCTGGATTTGGCTCTTGATTGTTCAAGCCTTCAAGGGGGTTACCACAAAGATGCTGCTGGTAGTTGCAGGGAGTGACCAATCATAGGATTGCCACCCATTGCATTGTTGCTTGAGGTAGCTCTTACACTGGCAACCTTAGTGCAAGAAGCGTGAGGATGGAGCTTCCATCTATGAACCGCCAACCCATGGTATTGAAAGGTCTATCAACATCTTCACCAATGTTGTTGATCTCTATTGCTTTGAAGGATTTTTCCTTAGCCATAATAGCAGCAGCAACACCAAGTTGAGGGTGCAGACTCATCATGTGGATTCTTAGTTCCTGCCCCCTATCTGGCACACATGGTTGCACACTTTGCACTTGTGTAGAACACTGTACAAATCTAGCTTCACCTTGCCCTTCTTCTCCATGATACTATGACAATGACTAATGTGGCCTTCCAGTGCCTAGGGTGTGGGTGGGTAAGAATGTGTTCTTACACTCATGCCAACTGTAGATGTGTTGTATGTGTGGCTACCACTTCTACACCTAGCAAGACCTTTGCCTCCATATGCAATGTCGGTATAGCCAACAACACCTTTCCCATAATTGAGATTGCCATAACCAATGGGAGATTTGCCACAACCCTGCTTGTTGTACTTCACAAAAGCTTTACCATTGTCACTATATCCATAGAGAGCACCAACTTTGCTAGAGCCATTGTTCCCTTTCACCGGGCGATCAGGTGCAATTTGAGCGGCGACACTCACAATGATGCTGAGAGGAGCTGCTGTGATGACTGTCGTTGCCATAGAGGCAACAGGTGGTGGACTTGTTAGAGCCATTGATGCAGTTCACAGATCCTACGGTCGCATGAGGCATAGGCGGCACAGGGTTGCCATGATAACAATAGGAGCTGGTGCCATGGATAGAGTAGCTGCTACATCAGGAGCCTGTCCAGGATCTCCACTAAACCATGTGATGGCGATTAGTGGATTTGCATTGTCATTTTCAATGACGATCATGAAATTGTCATTGCTGCTGTGGTCATTATTTGTGACCTTGTTGGTGTCATACATGGGGACTTCTATGTTGCGAATAGTGACATTAGACTAAGGAAGAGTGGTTCCCCTCTGATTTTACCATGTTGTGTTCAAAGATTTAATAGATCCATTTTAAGTTTTTCATATTATTGGTTTTTGGCTCGACTTGTGTCTTTATATATCTTTATCTGTCATGCATGATTGCACTTAACTATTGGACGAATTGTGTTTGTAGGACATGGTCACGTCACTCAAGTTCCGAGTGATGTCACCCCTGGCCAAGTGCCCAGGCAAATTTCGCGTGTTCCCATATTCCCCGCATCTTCCTATTGTAATTGGTTTTTGTTTATTTTATGGAAAAATCTAAAATAAAAATGTACATCTCGCCCGACGTCATCCCGCACTCCCTCCCTCCCTCCCTCCCTCCCTCTCTCCCTCTCTCTCTCTCTCTCTCTCTCTCTCTCTCTCTCTCTCTCTCTCTCTCTAGTAGCTAAACCTAAAGAGCCACCACAGATCATGACCTTCGTTCACGACTTGATTGGGGTGGTGCCAACAATGATCTATGTTTGTAGCTCCTCTCTTTCCTCCCAACCTTTGTTTGCCCCTCTTTAACAATCACTATTTGTGATTCCTTTCTAAGTAGCATGGATCTATTGGTGGCCAAATCAAGCAAGTTACAAGAGGCCTTGAGCTACTTGGTTTCACTAGGGGTGGTGCTAGCAGATGGTAAGTGATCTATTTTCCATGCTTTCCTTTTGGTTCCCATCTTTATCTACACCCTTCTCTTAAGCCGTGTATGGAATCCCTCAGATAGCATAGGGGATGTTTGGTTGTTGGAATTAATTAGGTCATTTTGAGGCCTGTTCGGCACCGCTCATTGCATTTGGGCCGTGATTGGTTGCCTGCCTCGCATCCTTTATTTACTTGATCTGACTCATTCCCTCCACCCTCCATCCCGCATGCCTCCATCTCCCCAATTTTTGCTTCCCTCGCGAGCCAAAACTGTGTGGTGTTTGGCTGCAAGGGTTCCATGGAGCACGTGAGATGGCGTCATCCTGGCAATAAAAGGCGCGCTGGATTTGTAGCTAGGGTTACCACCCGCCATATTTGCGCCTCTCCTTCGACCTTAGTTCTGGTGCACCCTCTCCTCTTCATCCGCCTTGAGCTCGGGTGACCGACCGAGTCGACCTCCTCCACCAGCTCCGTGCTGGTCCTCCGGTGGTCTGACGGTATGTCTCACTTGCTCTTGGACCACGTGCTATCTTGTGCGGCGATTTTATTGATTCATTTGTGGATTTTGTTTGCTGTTCCATGAAGTTTAGGGTTCTTGTTGTTAGTACTCAGATCTGTGTGATGCTACTACTAATCTATATGTGCATACTTGCTCTTGGACCACGTGCTATCTTGTGTGGTGATTTTATTGATTCATTTGTGGATTTTGTTTGCTGTTCCATGAAGTTTAGGGTTCTTGTTGTTAGTACTCAGATCTGTGTGATGCTACTACTAATCTACATGTGTATACTTGTTTTTGTCTTCTTATGCCTCCAGATCTGTGCGATGCAGTCCTTGTTTTTAGTTGTACATATGTGGTCTTGCCTTACAACTTGCAGATGATGGCCATTCCTGTTTTGATTCGAATTGAGCAAAGTGCCTAGGTGAGTAATATTAGATTTTTAGGCATTGGAGGAGCACCATTTGGTGTGGCAGCCAGGCCTTGCTTAAGATTGTTAGTACACTCACAGTGCATCATATCTCTTTTTGTAGAGCTCTGGCGACCCTAGCGCCCACGACGGGGGACATGGTGTTGAAGTCGAAGAATAAAATATCTGGTATTTTCCCCCTTTTTTGGCAACCAAAATTATTTGTTTCACAAAATGGAGCGTGCTGGTGGGAGTTGCATTTCCTGCACACGCATGCTGTACTAACACCCTTCTTTTTTTGGCATTGATGTATTTGTATACTGCTCGCGAGGATCCGTCGGTTCGTGTTCCCCGTTTCCCTATTGCATCCTATTGTCTTTGGTCTCGCTATGTTTTACTAGCATTAATGTCTTTGTATCCTATGTAGCTATTGAGTTTTATATGCGCGTCCCCCGTCTGTTGCCTGCTGCTTTGGCGAGGCCGATCCACTGAGGTGCCACGAGTTTATCTCCAAGGCGCCTAAAGACGTTTTGATGAGGTTTTTGTTTCTGTGTTAATTAACTTCAGCCTTTTCATTGAATGAATAGATAAATGAAAGCCGACCAAAATCCTGACTCTTCATGACCACTTTGTCCTCCATGACATCATTGTTTTTTCCAAAGTGTGTGTGCCGCACACAAATTTACCATTGCAAGCACCATCTATCTAGCATATATTTGGGTGGGGGCGATAAATGGTGATGGTGTGGAGTCTAGAGAGAATATACATTAAATATGTGGGAAACACTATGTAGTACTCCCTCCGCCCAAGGATATTAGGCGTAACTACTTTTTTAGCTAGTCCCAGGATACAAGGCACATGACTTTTCCTACAAATGATTTTGCGCAGCGGGCATCTGTGTCCGCCAGGAAGCAAACGCCATGGGAAGTAAAGATTTCCCACAGCGGCCCCTTTGCCTGCTGCAATAAACTAGATGTACCACAGCGGGCATGTTAGAATGCCCGCTGTGGTAAGAAATTTTGAAAAAAGAGGAAAACCCTAGATAGGCCCGTCGAGCCCATCAAGGTCTGCAGCAGCGCCGCCGCCGGATCCGGTTGTCGCCGCCATGGATCCGCGCCGCCACCACCAGATCCCCCCATCCCGGGGCGGATCCGGTCTCCAGGTCGCCACCGCCGTCGGGATCCGCTGTGGTAGAGCACCACCGCCATGGTTCCGCTGTGAATCCAGCTCCAGCACATGTAAACAAGTGAGGATTCATGAGCAAACATCTTAATAAAAGCGGGGGAATGGGGAATCGGAGCGACGAGTTGACAGATACCTCAACGTGACCGCTACCGCGCCACCGCGCTGCCCGGGGCGACCTCGCGTCGCCGCGCCGCGCCCTCCTCGTCGGATCCAGCAGCAACATCGCTCTCGCCTCACGCACCTAGCGCCGCCGTGATCCCGTATCGGAGGAAGGGAGGAGAGAGACGCCGCGCACGACCCAACTGGTCCGCGCTGGTCCTCCACGCCTCATGCCGAGCGCCGTGAGCCGCGCCGCCGCGCGCCGTCGCGGTGCGAGCTGCCATGCCACTGCGCCACCGAGGTGGAAGGGAGAGAGAGGAGCGAGTCGCTCGGCCGGGAGAGGGAGGAGCGAGTCGCCTTGGCTGCGTCGTGAGTGGAAGAGAGAAGTGCATGAATGACTGCGGCTGCTGGAGAAGAGTGGAGAAGTGAATGACTGGAGAAAACCCTAACTCCTGTATTTATATGAAGGACGGCTATCAGGCCATGGCTGGGCCTGTTGGGCTTCGTCCTTAACGGTGGCGGGCCTTAAACGACGCCCGCTGCGGTAAATTGGTTTACCGCAGCGGGCATCTTAATATGCCCGCCACGAAAAATACTTATTTTCCGTGACGGGTGAAAGGATAAAGATGCCCAAGAGGGGGGGTGAATTGGGCTAATTCTAAAAATTATTGCGGAATTAAACCTACTAGCCCATGATTCACCCCTCGGTGCCTAAGTGTGTTCCTAGACAATCGATTAACTAAAGTTTTGCACCCTAAGTTCCAATCCTATTCTAGCATGGCAATTCTATGAAAGTAATTGCGAGAATGTAAGTGCTAGAAAGTAAATGCGGAAAGTAGAGGGACAAGGAACACGGCGATCTTTTTCCCGAGGTATCGAAGAGTCGCCACTCTCCACTAGTCCTCGTTGGAGCACCCGCGCAAGGGTGTAGCTCCCCCTTGATCCTCGCAAGGACCAAGTGCTCTCTAGGGCTGATTCTTCGTCACTCCGACGCGGTGAATCGCCAAGAACCGCTCACAAGATGAGTTGGGTCATCCACAAGCACCGCCGGATGATCACCAAGCTCCAATCACCACCAAGCCGTCTAGGTGATGGCGATCACCAAGAGTAACAAGCACAAACTCTCACTTGACCTCGCAAAGCCTAGGGAGAAGAGTGGATGCACACTAGCTACTCACGATTGCTCATGAACTCATGGATTCTCAAATCTCTTCAAGTCATGAGGCTCTTGCAACTCTCTTGCACTCACAAGGTAGCTATCAGCTGTTGAAATGAGCAAGAGAGCCGAAATGTAGAGGGTGGGGTTGTATTTATAGCCAAGGGCCAAAATCCAACCGTTACCTCGATTTCAGCTCAGACGTGAGCGCCGGACGCGTCCGGCCGCTCACCGCCGGACGCGTTCGGCGCTTTATGGAGTTCAAACGGCAACCTAGCCGTTGGGCTACAGTGCGGGCTCCGGACGCGTCCGACGCGTGCGTCCGGCGCGCGTCCGGCCGCGGCGGCTGCGAGAGCCCGACTCGAACTCTCCGGGTTCGCGTCCGCGCACGCCGGACGCCAGGGCCACGCGTCCGCCGCTCAGGGCAGACCAGAGGACGACTTCACCGTGCGCCGGACGCGTCCGGCGCCCACGGCTTGCGCGTCCGGCGCCTGTTGAAGCGCCCGTTTCCACTTGATCAGCGATCCTTTGAAAACGGCGACAACTCCAACCACTCTTAGGGCTCTCAGGTAACTTCCTAGCGCTAAGATTTCACCAGTGTGCACCACACCTAAACCCGAGACTCAACTAGGTCAAGCTACCCATTTGCACCCCCCTTAATAGTACGGCCAAAGGAGAAAACAAAGTCCTAACGACTAATCCGATGTCACTCAACACCAACGACAATCGAACTAACCGTCCTTAACCTTGTCGTCCATCCTTTGAAAACCCAAACGATTTCCATCGATAAGAGGGCATGCCAACCAAAATGCACGAGATTCCATTACCATGACCTAACTCCCAATGTTTCGCAAAACACACGTTAGTCATAGTAATCTATATTGTCATCAATCATCGAAACCCACATCAAAGGGCCTAGATGCTTTCAATCTCCCCTTTTTGGTGATTGATGACAACCTCTGAGTATGAAGAGTTTAGTTGAGGTTTTCAAGCATGCTTGGTTCACATGAGCCTTTGACACTGAAAGCAAAGGTTAGAATGACTCATGTGTTACCAAGCCAAAAGATCTGTGCTCATATAATCTGCAAAAACGAGTTAGCACATGACAAAGGCATAGCTCAAATGGAATCAGAGTAAAACGCGGAAGCCGAACACATATGAGCAAAGAGCCAGGTGACATAGAAGGTGATACCAAACCAAAGAGCATATGTCACCGCGAGTAAAGTACCTCACATAAGTCATACAATGCATAAAGTAAACATGATGCATGCAAGTGTATCAATCAAAAGAACCAAATCCCGAGCTATGAGCTCCCCCTAAGTCTACATACTCCCAACTCTCCCCCTTTGGCATCAAGGACCAAAACCTAAGGCTGAGGGGTAGAAGGAACAGACGAGCCGGTCTCACGAGCATGAGGAGCAATGACGAACGCTGAAGTGTCATCTGGGCTGTCGTCTGAGCTCTGCTGGGACTGAGTGACAGGAGCCTGCTGACCCTCTGGCTGTGACGCTGGCGGTGAAGCGGTCTGGGTCTGCTCAACTGACACTGTGACGGTCGCTGTCTCCGTGGTCGGCACTGGGACTGGAGGTATCTCGGGCTGACCCTGTGGCTCTGACGGTATAGCAAGTGGAAGAGTAGGAGCCACCTGTGGTACTGCCTCAGTAGTAGGAAGAGGATCTGTAGACGCCACTGAGGAAGGTATGGTGCCTGATGTGCCGGTGCCTGTCACTGGAGGGATCTACTGCTGCTGAGGCTGCGGGTCGTGCTGAACAGGCTGTCTCATGTACTCAGGTGTCGCCTCTCCTGTGAGAGCACTGTAGGAGGCCTGATGATGAGCTGCACCTGAGTCTGGAGTGAATAGCAGATGAGATCCAACAGGTGAGAAGCCAGTGGAAATCCGTGGAAAGCCAGGGGACACCTGAACTGCTGGAGAAGACGGTGCTATGCCTGAAGCTGGTAAGCCTGCACTCGTGACTGGCGCCTGAGACAGTCCTGCTCCCAAAGTCTGTCCTGCTGGCTGACTTGGAGCTGAGGGAAGAATTCCCTGAGGTACTGTGGCACCTGTCTGCTGAAATAGTGAGGCAATCAAAGTCATCGTCTGCAGATGCTGCTGCTGCTGCTGTAGCTGGTGCTGTGCATCCTGGCGAGCTCGTATCTCAGCTAAAGCAATCTCATGCCGCTCCTCAGCACGCTCCTGGTTGGCAGCCAACCTGTCAAGTACCTAAGTCAAGCGATCAATGGCTGCTCCTGAACATCCTGCCTCTGCATCATGCTGACGAGGGGGAGGACGAACTGGAACGAAGTACTCCTCATCATCTTCAGAGTCTGAGGTAGTGATCTCATATCCTCCTGCCTCAGCTTCTGCAATCTCTGCTTCTTCATCTGCTGCTAGCTGCTCAACTCTAGCATCCTGCTCAGCTGCTGTCTCTGTAACTGGATCTCCATGGCGAGGAATGACTAGAGGAGCATCTGCGGTGATTCTGACAATCTGTGAAGCATCATAGGATCCAAACACCTCATAGTTCAGTGGATCTTCATATTCCTTTCCGATCGAGTCTGGGAGATCACCATTTCTATAGATGAGCCAGGTGATCCAATGGGCATAGTGCAACAGGCGGTGGTGCTTGAAACTCCCATAGATGACATCTTCCATATCACAAAGCATCAAATCCCAGATGTCAAACGGAATCTTCCTCATAAGATGTGACACTACCCACTGCTGGAGCCTAGTGAACCCATTCCTGAAACCGGGTCTAGCAAGAATAGTGTATCTCTGAATCTGATCAAGAACGCGAGCAAGGCGTACCTCATCCTGTGGTGTCCTGCTGGACCCTGCACCAAAGTTAGGTCCAAAGACCTCTCTCATGATCTCAGGAGGTGGCACTACTCCTCCCTGTGCACGGCGGGGTGGCTCAATGCCTGGAAAGCACAGCTGATGCAGCTTGATGGGCTGCTCTGAAATCCCCAAGAAATTTCTAGCTTCCTCACTGGACAGGTTCTGCCTCTGACCACGGATGGTGTATGAAATGAGTGAATGATTTGGAGCAATCCACAGTGTAGCATAGAACTCTAACACCCATCCTGGAATGTATCTGCCAGATCTTCCAATTAGATCAATCATGCCTGGCTGTGCACCCAAATACTCTCTGAAAGCCTGGCCCAACACATGAGAGAAAGTGTCAGCTATCACTGTCCTCTGCTTGGTAATCTTTGACTTCTGCCTGTATGCCTCTACCAAGGACTTGTGCAGGGCTGTGTAGTAGGGGGCACCAGCTCTCTCTTTGGAAGCAGGAAACCAGGTGTTTATGTCCACCTGCCTGATAGCCTGTATCTTCTTTGCACTGGCCTTCAACAACTCCTCTGTACTCAATCTGGGTCCTGTAGGGCCCCTGCTGGGCTGCCTCTGTGGAGTAGAAGAGGGACCTGACTCCTGTGACAGCTGGGCTGTCTGCTGCTGAAGGGTCCTGACACGAGAGGACCGTCGTAAGGGAGAAAGATCCTGCTGCTCAAGAATGGTCTCCTCTGCCTCAATAGCCTCTGCCTCTGCCACCTGTGCTGCTGCTGATCCAGACTCTTGTATCACAATGCCTGCACCCCTGCGAGCTCTCCTCTCAGCACGCTCTGCTGCTGCTGCTACTGCCAGGGCTGCCTGAGAATCAGCTGGCAACCTTTTTCTCTTCCTCATAGTCACGGTTTTCTTGCCCTTAGCTCTCTCAATCATCTCAGGAAGATTTGGCCTTCTGTGTGGATCATCATCTCCCCCTGAACCTCTGCCTGAGTTCTTGCACCTGGGCATGACTGCCGCTGACACTGATCAATCAATAAACTGCAAGAGGATGTACTGACAACTTATGAGGCTTGGCCTCAAACCATACTCCTAGGCTTGGCCTAGAGTTCAACTGCCACTGCCAGTAACCAAATGACACAGCTCGCTGCAAGAATAGAGCAGATAGGGAACATATAACCATAACCATGACTAGAGATGCCAAAGCCTATCTGGAAGCAAAGCACTAGGTAAGAATTAGAGGAATTGGGTGATACCTAGTTCATTTTCAAATTCCTGTGAAAAAGATGAGAGAAGACGACGCGGGGCACCCTTGGATACAAGGTGAAGTCACATGGACAAGCCTCCTCTGTTGCTAATCGGCCTGGCGGCGAGCTCATTTGCAGAGAGGAAGACAACAGGGAGTAGCCACGGACGAACGCGACAACTTGCCGGAGAAAAACGGAGCTTCGTGTGGCGGCAATGGCTGGGCTGGAGCTGCGCTGGATTGCAAAGTGGAGGCGGCGGCCGGCCGGAGAGGATGGCTACGAGGGCTGGCGGTGCGCTGGCGGGCACTCGCGAGTGGAGAAGCAGGGCGGCGCGAGACGGCGAGGCGGCGCGGCGCTGAGGTGGTTAGGGTTAGGGCGGCGCGCGGCGGTGTACGGACGGCGGAGGAAGGAAGAAGAAGGCCGCGGCCGATTCGGAATGAGAGAAAGGAATAGGGGCCCCACACGTTAGATTAAGTGACCTGCGTTTGTCCTCATTGCGCCGGACGCGTCCGGGGTGCGTCCGGGGCTCGTCGGACGCCGAACAGAAACATTTAGAAAATGCTTGCTCAGATCGATCTCGCCGGATGCGCTGCGGACGCTGGCGCCGGACGCGGGCAGAACACTGTTACGCGTCCGGCCCGTCTTGAACTTCTGGCTTCATCTGCGCTGAATCTTCATAAGGCGCCGGACGCGTCCGCCGGTTTTTCCAAATGCGCGTCCGGCGCTCCTTCAAGAGCTGAATTGAATTCTTTCTTCGCGGCACCTGCTCCCAATTGGTTTCCAAACTTCCGAAGAGTCAGCGAACACGGTTTGGAGCCAATATGAGATCCTCACTCTCAAACCCTCAATTTTCAAAATAGTTTGCCATAGGCTACGCATAATTTTCGAAAATAGGCAATAAAACGCGAGCGAGGAACAACATGTGGCCATGAGCTTGAGTTTTCAAACCAGTAGAAGCATCAAATGCTCTCTCAATTCATGGACGAACATAGAGGTTGCTCAAGAAGTAAACGAAAAGAAACGAAGAGCAACACACAAGCAACAAATTACGGGAATTTGAATCTAGGCGGCTTGTCAGGTTTGAACCAAGGGTAAGCTTCTTCACACCTCCGGAGAGTGTTATCTTAACCATGTTAGACAAGCCCTATATGCATTACAGAAAATTAAACGTGCTCTATAAACAATGCAATGCAACCGACAACACCTTTCATCTCTTCCTTGTGAAGTTGCTTAGGTCAAGGATATTGAGCTCATTCCTTAACCTACAAAAGGTTGATTCATCCAATGGCTTTGTGAAGATATCCGCTAATTGATCCTCACTTCTCACACCTTCTAGAGAGATGTCCTTTTTAGAGACATGATCTCTAAGAAAGTGGTGGCGGATATCTATATGCTTTGTGCGAGAGTGTTGAACCGGGTTGTTTGCAATCTTCACTGCACTCTCATTGTCGCACAAGAGAGTCACTTGACCAAGATTCACTCCATAGTCAAGGAGGGTTTGTTTCATGTACAAGATTTGTGCACAACAAGCCCCCGCTATATACTCGCCGTGGATAGAGCAACACCGTTCGCTTCTTTGATGACCAAGAGACAAGTGACCTCCCAAGCGAGATGGCACCCTCCGGATGTGCTTTTTCTATCAATTTTGCAACCGGCATAATCCGAATCGGAATAGCCAACAAGTTGGAATCTTGCTCCTTTGGGATACCATAAGCCAATGCTTGGGGTGAGCCGCAAGTACCTAAGGATCCTCTTGACAAAGACTTAGGTGAGCTTCCTTAGGATCGGCTTGAAAGCGAGCACACATACACACACTAAACATGATGTCGGGCCTAGATGCGGTGAGGTACAACAAGCTACCGATCATAGAGCGGTAAAGAGTTTGATCCACGAGTTACCTTCCACATCAAGGTCGAGATGCCCATTAGATGCCATAGGAGTGTTGATTGGCTTGCAATCCTTCATATCAAACCTCTTGAGAAGGTCCTTGGTATATTTCTCTTGTGATATGAAGGTCCCTTCCTTCATTTGCTTGATTTGAAAACCAAGGAAGAAGGTGAGCTCGCCAATCATAGACATCTCGAACTCTTTTGACATCATGTCACCAAACTTCTTGCATTCTTCTTCATTTGTTGAGCCGAAGATGATATCATCAACATATACTTGACAAATGAAGATCTCTCCATTAAGCTTCTTGGTGAAGAGTGTGGTGTCAACCTTCCCGATAGTGAACCCCTTCTCAATGAGGAAGTCCCTAAGGCGCTCATACCATGCTCTAGGGGCTTGCTTAAGCCCATAAAGTGCCTTGGACAACCTAAAAACATGATTAGGACAGCTAGGGTCTTCGAACCCTAGGAGGTTGATCAACATAAACAAGCTCATTAATGAAACCATTAAGAAATGCACTCTTCACATCCATTTGAAATAGTTTCATTTCATGGTGTGAAGCATATGCAAGGAGGATACGGATGGCTTCAAGTCTTGCAACCGGTGCAAAGGTCTCTCCAAAATCAAGACCTTCAACTTGAGAGAACCCCTTTGCCACGAGCCTTGCCTTGTTTCTCACAACATTGCCTTGGTCATCTTGCTTGTTGCGGAACACCCACTTGGTACCTATGATTCTTGCATTCATGGGACGCTCTTCAAGTGTCCAAACCTTGTTGCGGGTGAAGTTGTTCAATTCTTCATGCATGGCATTCACCCAATCCGGATCTTGAAGAGCTTCACCTACATCTTTTGGTTCAACACAAGAAATAAACGAGTGATGTTCGGCAAAACTAGCAAGTCTTTGAGATCGAGTCATTACACCCCTTGATGGACTCCCTATGATTTGATCTTGAGGATGATCATGGAGTTTGGGAATTCTCTTTTCAACCACTTGAGGAGTTGGTTGGGGAGCGTCAACATCTTGAGCTTGTGCCTCTCTTTGTTCATGGGAGACATGAGTGTCTTCATGTTCGGTCATCCCATCTTTTTCTTTGTCATCTTGAGGCACACTTGAGGAGGAGGAAGGCTTGTCAATGACTTGCACTTCATCATCATCTTCTTTAGGCTTGACGTCTCCCACCGGCATGTTCTTCATTGCTTCCCTCAGTGGTTCGTCACCTACATCATCAAGATTCTCAATTGCTCCTTGGGAGCCGTTAGATTCATCAAACTCCACATCATATGTTTCTTCTACCAAACCGGTGGCATGGTTGAATACTCGATATGCTTTGGATTTTGATGAGTAACCAACAAGAAAACCAATATCACAACGTCTTTGAAACTTCCCTAGGTGTTGCCTTTTCTTGTAGATGTAGCATTTGCAACCAAACACCCTAAGTAAGAGACGTCCGGCTTCTTCCCATTTAGCAGCTCATAGGGGGTCTTGCCATGGAACTTGTGAAGATATAACCGATTTGATGCATAGCATGCCGTGTTGATAGCTTCACCCACAAGTTCTCTCGGGGTGTTGTACTCATCAAGCATTGTTCTTGCTAGGGTGATCAAGGTCCGGTTCTTCCTCTCAACTATGCCATTTTGCTTGAGGTGTGTAGGTGGATGAGACTTCATGTTTAATCCCAACTTCATCACAATAAGCTTCAATGTTGGTGTTGTCAAATTCTTTGCCATTGTCACTTCTAATTTTCTTGATCTTGACATCAAATTCATTTTGAGCTCTCTTTGCAAACTTCTTGAAGCAAGGGGTGGCTTCGATTTGTCATGAAGAAAGAAGGTCCATGTGTATCTTGAGTAGTCATCAACAATCACTAGACAATGGAGTTTCCCACCAAGGCTCTTGTATGTGGTTGGTCCAAATAGATCCATATGCAACAACTCTAGCACTCTTGAAGTTGATAGAAAAGCTTTGGTTGGATGAGTGTTTGCAACTTGCTTGCCGGCTTGACATGCACTACAAGGTTTGTCCTTTTCAAACTTGACATCTTTCAAGCCCCTCACTAACTCTTTCTTCAGAAGCTTCTTGAGTGTACTCATCCCAACATGTGCTAGCCTTCTATGCCACAACCACCCAAGTGAAGTCTTGGATAGCAAACAAACATTCAAATTTGCATCTTCGGAGGTGAAATCCACTAGATAGAGATTGTTGTATCTAAAGCCTTTGAATATCACGGTTGAGTCTTCTTTCTTTGACACTATCACTTCATTCTCATCAAACAAGCATTTGAATCCAAGATCACACAATTGACCCACCGACAAGTTGAAGCTCAAAGGTTTAACATAAAGCACATTTGACAAAGAGTGATCATTTGATATTGCAACTTTGCCCAAACCCTTGACTTTGCCCTTTGAATTATCACCAAATGTGATCCTATCTTGATTTTGCTCCCCTTCATCTAGTGAGGCAAACATACGAGGTTCACCGGTCATATGTTGAGTGCAGCCACTATCAATAACCCAATGACTTCCACCGGTCCCGTAGTTCACCTACACACAAGAGATCAAGCTTGAGGTTTAGGGACCCAAACTTGTTGAGGGCCCTTAACTTTCTCTACTAGAGACTTTGCTACCCAAATTTGCTTAGGTCTATTCTTATTGGGGGGACCTAAGAAGGTGACATTCACTTGTCCTTTTGAATCCTTTCTAACCACATAATGAGCATTGTATGCAAAGGGTCTAGCATGCTTGGGCAAGGGTTGTGGTGGTGGTGTTTCACACTCATGAGCAAAGTGACCTTCTTGTCCACATTCAAAACATCTCTTTGGCTTTGGCTTTTGCTTTTGTTTTTGTTGACTTGCTTGCTTTGCTTGATGTTGCTTCTCTTGATGTGACTTGAACCCAATGCCACTTCTATCGGTCTTCATTACGGTGTTCATCAAGAGCTCACTTTGAAGTGACTTTCCTTTTGCAAACTTGCTCAACCCAATCTTGAGGTGTTCTTTCTCTTGCTTGAGCTTCTTGTTCTCTTCTAGAAGTGACTCATTTGTTGATTGCTTCAAGCATGACATCTCAAAGTGGAGTCTTTTGTTCTCTTCTTTGAGCTTTTCATTCTCAAGTGCTAGTCCTTCATCTTCAATAGTGACGGTGTGACTGATTTTTGCTTGTTCAAGATCCTTCTTGAGCTGTTCATTTTCATTCTTTATCTTGACATAGTCATCATAATTCTCGATCACCACCACCGACTTGCCTTTGCAGCTAGCACTTTGCTCAATGATCTCATCACATGATGTAGCTACATCATTCTTAGCAACATTGTTAGTAGCCTCATGTGTTTCGGCAAGAAGCTCATAAGCCATCGCTAGATTTCCATGATCGACTTTAATAGTTGTGTACTTCTCTTTTAGAGAGCTATAACTAGATTTGAGCTCATCATGCTTCTTCTCAAGGTTCTCATTTTCAACTTTAAGCTCTTTTGAAGAAGCTTTGAGTTCCTTGAGTTTAGAAGACATGATTTCATTTTGATCTCTAAGCTCATCATTAGTTTTACGCATAGCTTCCATCTTTTCTAGAAGAGAAGTATTTTCACTATCAAGTTCATCACATCTTCCTCTAGTCTTAATGATGGTTTTTGAGTACTTTCTAAGCAATTTGACAAGCTCATCATAAGTGGGTGACTCATACTCATCATCACTATCACTTTCACTACCACTATCATCACTATCACCATGTTTGGAATGTACCTTCTTTTCACTTTTAGCCATGAGACAAAAGTGGGATGGAGTAGATGATGATGGCAAGATTTGTGGAGGTGGTGAAGAACCAATGCCAATAGCAGCAACACCTTCATCATCACTTTCTTCATCGGATGACCCACAAGAAGACTCAATATCGGTGAGCCAATCACCAACAATATATGCCTTGCCATCCTTCTTCTTGTGATACTCTTTCTTTTCTTCCTTCTTCTTGTGATGCTTGTCTTTCTTCTTCTTTTCTTTTTCTTCATCATCACTTGAGTCATCCTTCTTGTCCTTGCCCTTCTTCTTCTTGTACCTCTTGTCTCTTGGAGGCTCCGGACATTGATGAGCTAGATGTCCGATCTTGCGGCGGTTGAAGCACTCCATTTCGGAGATGGGCTTCCTTTTGCTACTTGTGAAGAACTTCTTCTTCTTGCCATCAAACTTGACACCATTCTTGTTGAGCTTCTTCAACATCTTGGTGGTCTTCTTCACCATGAGAGCAAGACTCACATCATCAATTTCAGCATCACTTGAATCATCATGAGTTGCCTTGGCCTTGCCTTTTCTTGAGTGACTTGCATTGAGAGCCAAGTCTTTCTTCTTGGATGATGAGCCATCCTCGGGGGTGAGATGCATGTACATCTCATGAGCATTGATCTTTCCCAATATTTGAGTCGGTGTAGCATTGGAAAGATCACCTTGGTGAAGCACGGTGACAATGTGCCCATATTTCTCAATGGGGAGGACACATAGGATCTTTCTTGCAACATCGGATGGCGTCATTTGATTGAGTCCAAGCCCATTGAGTTCCTCTACAATAGTGTTCAAACGGGAATACATCTCATTAGCACTTTCATTAGCTTTCATCTCAAAAGAATTTAACTTGCGCATAACAAGATGATAGCGTTCCTCACGCTCACTCTTAGTTCTCTCATGGAGCGCACAAAGGTCGGACCATAGTGCATGGGCGTCCTTGTGGTTCCTAACTCGATTGAACACATCCTTGCAAAGACCGCGGAATATAGCGTTCCTTGCCTTTGCATTCCACTTCTCATAGTTAACCTCTTCACCGACAAGGTTAGCGGAATCCTTGGGTTTTGGGAGTCCTTGAGAAGCGGCACGGAAGCATCCAACATCTATCGCTTCTAAATGTGCTTCCATGCGAATTTTCCAATAAGGAAAATCGTCTCCCTCGAACATGGGAGGAGGTCCATCCCCATGGGACATCTTTACTCTAGGCGGTTAAGCCTAATTTAGAGCAAACCGGGGGTGAATTGGGCTAATTCTAAAAATTATTGCGGAATTAAACCTACTAGCCCATGATTCACCCCTCGGTGCCTAAGTGTGTTCCTAGACAATCGATTAACTAAAGTTTTGCACCCTAAGTTCCAATCCTATTCTAGCATGGCAATTCTATGAAAGTAATTGCGAGAATGTAAGTGCTAGAAAGTAAATGCGGAAAGTAGAGGGACAAGGAACACGGCGATCTTTTTCCCGAGGTATCGAAGAGTCGCCACTCTCCACTAGTCCTCGTTGGAGCACCCGCGCAAGGGTGTAGCTCCCCCTTGATCCTCGCAAGGACCAAGTGCTCTCTAGGGCTGATTCTTCGTCACTCCGACGCGGTGAATCGCCAAGAACCGCTCACAAGATGAGTTGGGTCATCCACAAGCACCGCCGGATGATCACCAAGCTCCAATCACCACCAAGCCGTCTAGGTGATGGCGATCACCAAGAGTAACAAGCACAAACTCTCACTTGACCTCGCAAAGCCTAGGGAGAAGAGTGGATGCACACTAGCTACTCTCGATTGCTCATGAACTCATGGATTCTCAAATCTCTTCAAGTCATGAGGCTCTTGCAACTCTCTTGCACTCACAAGGTAGCTATCAGCTGTTGAAATGAGCAAGAGAGCCGAAATGTAGAGGGTGGGGTTGTATTTATAGCCAAGGGCCAAAATCCAACCGTTACCTCGATTTCAGCTCAGACGTGAGCGCCGGACGCGTCCGGCCGCTAACCGCCGGACGCGTCCGGCGCTTTATGGAGTTCAAACGGCAACCCAGCCGTTGGGCTACAGTGCGGGCTCCGGACGCGTCCGACGCGTGCGTCCGGCGCGCGTCCGGCGCGCGACTGGCCTGCAGAGCCCGACTCCAGAACTCTCTGGTCCGCATCCGGCGCACGCCGGACGCCAGGGCCACGCGTCCGCCGCTCAGGGCAGACCAGAGGACGACTTCACCGTGCGCCGGACGCGTCCGGCGCCCATGGCTTGCGCGTCCGGCGCCTGTTGAAGCGCCCGTTTCCACTTGATCAGCGATCCTTTGAAAACGGCGACAACTCCAACCACTCTCAGGGCTCTCAGGTAACTTCCTAGAGCTAAGATTTCACCAGTGTGCACCACACCTAAACCCGAGACTCAACTAGGTCAAGCTACCCATTTGCACCCCCTTAATAGTACGGCCAAAGGAGAAAACAAAGTCCTAACGACTAATCCGATGTCACTCAACACCAACGACAATCGGAACTAACCGTCCTTAACCTTGTCGTCCATCCTTTGAAAACCGAAACGATTTCCATCGATAAGAGGGCATGCCAACCAAAATGCCTGAGATTCCATTACCATGACCAAACTCCCAATGTTTCTGCAAAACACACGTTAGTCATAGTAATCTATATTGTCATCAATCATCGAAACCCACATCAAAGGGCCTAGATGCTTTCAACGGGCATCTTAAGACGCCCGCTGCGGTAAATCGATTTCCGTGACGGGCATCTTAAGACGCTCCAGAAACACAGCGCCCTTATGTTCTCTTCATCAAGAACCCTGTTGTCCTCACTCAAGTAATGAACTTCAACAAGAAGAGACAATGGAACAAATTGATTGTTTAGCAAGCCGCTCGGGTAAACTCAAGAATCTAAAGGACATGAGTGCTTTCGATATAACTCTGCTGCCTTAGCTATAATAAGATTCATATTTACATATACTATATGCAATTCAGCACAAGTTCCATACGATACATGATCTCAACAATGAGCATGGAAAAAGAAAAGCATGGCTAGATATATTTTAGAGAATGCGGTCAAAACATTAACTATCTAACATGAAACTACGTGGCTAGTCAAACCAAGGAGCACATCTCATGCCTAGACATCGCCATCGAACCTTCAATGTCAGCTGCGTGCCCCGCTGCTTACAGATCTGGGCAGCTAGGTTCGATTCCCGAAAACCCCTGTGATTGTATTTGTTCCACCAAATGTTGTACAAATGTAATGCAATATTGGGTTATCATGACACCATCACCCGAACCCTAACCATCGTGCTCATCAGATCGGGGAAAATCAAGCAAGAAAGGGGCAGCACACCTTTTGCTGGAGCACGGAGGAGTGGCCAGTTCGTCGCACGGCGCCGGCTTGCCACCTCGCAGCCGTGTAGCGCTACAGCCGTGCCGCGCATGCACGCATTGCCATGGGCGTCACGTCGCTCTGCAGAAGGGGATCTGGGCGGCGCTGGCCTTCTCCGCCGCGTCATTAGCTCCGGATCGGCCGCGGGCACACGGGAGCGGAAGTGTGAGCGCGTCCCAGCCGTCTTCATCGCGGCACTGGCCCTCCATGATGCGTACGTGCACGAGCTCTCGGTCGTCGCAGCGCTTGGCCCTCCTGATGCGTGCGAGCGAGCGCTTGATGGATGCCGCCGCTGCGTGTGAGAGGGGAGGGGATGACTAATGGAGGATGCCGGCTGCGCGCAATCGGTTTTGACTAGGCTGCGGGAGGTCGATCCGATCAGATGGCCACCAAACATTCGGTGGGCCTAGCAGGCCGTCCAGGCAGCACGGGATGGGGGCTTAGCACCCTTGTGTATTTTTTAATTTAATTTATTTTTATTTTTAATATACGGTAACTTCAGATTTAGTTTATGAAAATAATTAAAAATATTATTACACATATTCTACGAAAATTCAACAAATAGTTATAATAATAACTAAATTTCGTCAGAAAATTCTTCAAATTGACATAACAACATATTTTGGCTCCATAAGCATTCCATAAAAAAAACTGATGCAAATTTAATAAAGTTGAAATATACTTGCATCACAAATACAATTATCTCTCTTAGTCGCATAACGAAGTGTGAGATGTATCTAATAATAAACAATTTTGGGTTATTAAATTATTTCCAACAAAAATGTCATCAACAACAAAATTGTAGAACTCATCGAGATCTTTAACTTTTATTCTAGTCATTTCTCCATAAAACTTTGTTTGAACCATTCAAACTTTGAAGTTCAAAATTTGAGAACTTCAAAAGAATTTTAGAATGGGAAATGATTTCGTTCCAAAAAGTCTTCAATATCTATAACATTTTATTTTGGTTGTTTCTCATAAACTAAATAATGAAGTTTAGACCTTCATATTGTGCTTCATTACTCAAGAGATTTCATTACAATCAGACTTGACGTAAGTTCGGTGTGTGAGCTAGGTGGGAGCCACTTCTTTTTAGCGACAGACAGGTTGATGTTGTACAAGGCTTTAGCGACAGACAGTCCAGCGTTAAATATGAATACCTATAGCGACAGACAGTAATTCGCTAAACAAGGCTTTATCGTCAGATGGTCTTTGAGTAATCTTTAGCGTCGATCCTCCAACGCTGAAGATAATTTTTACCGTCAGATGTCTGACGGTGTTTCGGTGTTGTGGTGTAGTGAAATGTGTGTTGCGGTAAATAAAAAAAGCCTGCTACGATAAATCACGGGTTTTACCGCAGCGGGCATTTTAAGTGCCCGTCACGGAGTGCTTCTAGGATTCGTTGTGGTTAATCAATTTTGTAGTAGTGTTATTTGCCTTTTATTTAATTTATTTCTTTTTTTGATGTTGATTTAGAGATAGGAGGATTGCACTTGTATAGGTTAATCATCTCGCTCATCAATTCAAGCTTTGTGATTTTGGAAATGCAAAAATGATGGTATGTTGACTTGCAATGAAAGTTATAGTAATACATATTGGGCGTAGAGATAGTATATTATACACACATGGGATAACACTTTGAGTACCTTGACCAAAAATAACAAGTCGTGGCCCAACAGCTTCCAGCTAGATGGTTAGCCTGCTAATAGTTGAGACCTGCCGCAAAATGAAATGCCTTTTGCTATTTATGCAGGTCAACTTGAACATATTCATGATATGCAAGTTTGACTTGAAACTTTTTTTCGAAAACGTGCGCAGCACGTGCATCATTAAGAAAGAAGAGAGGTTTTGTTACAGGCCGTTCGTCCTTGGGCGAGATGCCTTGGACGAGTCGGCTGGGGCACACTTACAATAATCGCCGGCTGGGTACGGCGCAGCTTAGAGTGTTGCTACTAAGGCGAAAACTAATTTTGCTCTTGAGGCGGCGGGCGGCGCACGACTAGGTCCCAGCGGTGGCCGCGAACACCGCCAGGTGCCTGTAGCCCGCCGCGATCCAGGCGTCGGCCTCTTCCTTGATCCGAAGAAGAAGGGCTGTGGTTGTCGAGGCGACCCCATCGAAGACTCGTTTATTGCGTTCCTTCCACAGCATCCACGAAGTCAGGAGGACAAGGCTGTCAAAACCCCGTCGGAGGCTCTTCGGCACGGCGGACCTGGCCTGGAGCCACCAGTCCACTAGGGCGGCGCTCGGAGGAGGAGGGTCTGTGGGGAGGTGCAGGCGAAGTAGGAGCCGGTACCACACCTCCCTGGAGTAGGCGCATGAAGCTAGCAGGTGGTCAGCGTGCTCCACCTCTTGATCACAGAGTGCGCAGGTGTCGTCATCCTGTAGGCCGTGGCGTTTGCGTCGCTCGGCCGTCCACAGGCGCCCGTGCAGGCCCAACCAGAAGAAGAACTTCACCTTCGGTGGGCATGACACGCTCCAGAGTTCCTTGGCGCCGTGCAGCCGTGCTCTCCCAAGGAAGAAAGACCGGTAAGCCGAGGCGCTGGAGTAGGTACCATCCGGGGAGGAGCGCCAAACGACTCTGTCCTCAACGTCCGGAGAGAGGTGAACCTCCTCTAGCCAAGACCAGATCCGGAGGAACTGTGCCATGAAGGTCGTCGTCGTTGCCGCTGAAGCATCCCAAGCCCATTGGTTGTCATGGAGGGCGTCCTGGACTGTGCGCCGTTGCCACCTTGGAGGCACCGTTCGAAAGACGTCCGGTGCGACTGCACAAAGGCGTCCATGAGGTAGCCAGTTGTCAGTCCAGAACTTAGCAAGCCTACCATTGCTGAGGACGAAGTATGTGGAGGCGGCAAACATGTGCAAAATCTTTCGTTCGAGCGGCGCCTGCAGCTGCGCCCACGGAGCCGCTGGATCGGACCTGCGCTTCCATTCCCATCTTAGGCGTAGAGCGAAACCGAGGAAGCGCAGGTCCGGCAAGCCTAGGCTACCCAGGTCTCGCGGAGCGCACAGCTTGGGCCAAGCGACCTTGCACTTCCCGCCGGCCGCCTTCTCTGTACCGGTCCAGAGGAAGCCTCTCCTGGCCTTGTCGATCTGCTAAATGGCCCAGGCCGAAAGCGTACAGCAGATGGAGACGTGTACTGGGATGGCGGATAGCGTGGTGCGGGTGAGGGTAGTGCGCCCGGCGTTGTTCAGGAGGCCAGCTTTCCACGAAGGGATGCGGCCTACGACTGAGTCGATGATAGCCTGCTCACTGTCTCTTGAGAGTCTTGACAGAGAGAGCGGGGCTCCGAGATACCTTGTGGGGAAACTCTCAGCACGGCAGGGAAAGGCTGTGAGTGCTTGCTGCAGCTCGTCCTCAGAGCAGCCGATCGGTGTCAAGGTGCATTTGTGAACGTTCATCATCAGTCCGGAGGCCCCTGCGAAGCTCTGTAGAAGGCTTCGTATGACACCAAGATCCGAGGCTGAAGGTGCTAGGAGAATGACAAGGTCATCTGCGTAGACGGCCGCACGGCAGCCTGCCACCGCCGGCGGTAGCGGCGTGAACAGCCCACGGCGGTCCGCCTCGGCGATCATAGCGTTTAGGACCTCCATCACTAGAACGAAGAGGAGCGGGGAGAGAGGGTCGCCCTGCCTGAGTCCACGCGCATGGAGGATGCGCCTACCCGGGCGGCCGTTGACCAGGACACGCGTGCTAGCCGAGCGCAGCATAGCCGCTACCCACTCGCACCACCTATCCGGGAAGCCGGCTCTGCGCAAGACCTCAAGGAGGAAAGGCCACGCTACGGTGTCGAACGCCTTGGCGAGATCGATCTTGAGAAGCACCGCCGGAACTTCCGCGCATGCGGTGTGACGGCAGGCGAGCTGGACGGTTTTGAAGTTATCGTGAATTTGACGCCCGCGGATGAAGGCCGTTTGGTTGGGGCGTACGAGTTCAGCCATCCTCGGCGCCAGCCTCATAGCGAGGGTTTTGGCGAAAAGCTTGCCGATGGAATGGATGAGGCTGATCGGCCTGTAGTCCCGCAAGCCCTCCGGAGTGTGCGTCTTTTGTAGAAGGACCATGTATGCGGTGTTGATGTCGTGGAAGTCGCGGAAGTCCAGTCTCCACAGCGCATGGAACAGTGTGGTGATGTCGTGGCCGACGACCGCCCAGGACGACTTGAGGAACGTCGCTGTGAAGCCATCCGGCCCCAGTGCGCGATCCGAGGCCGTGTCATGCACTGCGGCGGCCACCTCTTCTAAGGAGAAGGGTCGCACCAGCTCGGAGAGGTCCAGAGACAGCAACTCGAGTAGGGACAGGTCGAGGCGGTGCGTTCGTACAAATGGCTTGCCGATCAAGTCATTGTAGAAGTCATAAACGAGTTCGCCCTTGGCTTGTTCCTCAGTAAAAGTTTGGCCGCCATGAGAGATTGCCAGGATGGAGTTTTTCCGCCTGCGGTGGCACGCTTGAAGGTGGAAGAACCTGGTGCAGGCATCCCCTTCCTTGAGATATCGCGTACGCGCACGCTGATGCGCCATGGTGCGCACCAAAGAAGCAAGGCCAAGGACCTTAGCCTTCGGCTCGCCATGCCATGCACGTTACGCCTCGGTCGTTGGCGGGATTCCTGATCCAAGTCAAGCTCATAAATCAACGCCCTTGCCGTTCCCGGTTGCAGCCTAATGTCGCCCACTTCACTTGCACGCCGGCTCTTCGGTGCCTTGGCGAGGCCCCTCAACTTCGATCCAAAGATCCCGCAAGGGGAGGCCGGCTCCGGAGTGTGTGCCGGGACGCCGCACCTCATCGTGGAATCCCGGAAGCTTGGGCCGATCGCCTCAAAGCGAAAGCGGGCGTTGCCCATGGCTCGGTGCGCGAATCAACGAAGTGGCGCGTGGTCGGAGTGGTCGGAGGAGAGGCACCACGGGTGGTGCGAGGGGAAGAGATCTAGCCACTCCGGGGACCCGAGGGCACGGTCCAGCCTCTCGAGGGTCGGGCTATCCCTTCGTTAGACCACGTGAAGAGTCTGCCCTGAAGCGGCAGCTCGCCGAGTCGAAGGTCGTTCACAACCTGGCGGAAGCGCCGCATGATGCCCCGGTCAAGGCGGCCGTTACTCTTGTCTGCCGCCTGTAGGATCATGTTAAAATCACCGCATAAGAGCCAAGGTCCGGGGCAAGCCGCCCGTATGTCGCGTAGTTCCTGGAGGAAGTTTGGCTTGTCGACTCTGTTCGGTGGGCCGTAGACATTAGTCAGCCACCAAGGCACTTCACCTGTTCCCATTGCTGTTAGTTTGATCATGACCGAAAACCTCCGGGTGGACACATCCGATCCACCCCACAAATCTCGGCGCCAGCAGGTTAAAACCCCGCCCGAAGCCCCCACAGCCGGCACGAAAGCATAGTCGTAGTCCGAACCAACTAGATCAACATTAAGAGAGTTTGAGATGACAGCTAATTTGGTCTCCTGGAGACACACCAACGCAGCACGATGTTGGAAAACGACGTCGCGTACGGCGTCGCGATGCGCGCGGGCGTTGAGGCCGCGCACATTCCAGATTATGACATGGTTGGAACTCATTTAGGAAACCCCTGTGCTCCTGGCAACCGAGCGCCTATTTCTGCCGCCTCGCTTGGGGAACATGACGCTCATTGCTTCCTTCCTAGCCGAGAGGGAGGCAGCAGCGTACGCCTGGTGGAACTCGCCATCGACGTTAACATCCAGCACCTCCTGCATGGGCTTGCCCTTCCAACGTGCAATCATAATGCGCTTGGCCTGCCTCTTCGGTTTTGGGTCGCGGTAGATGGATTTCGCAGTGAGGCGGGAGCTCCGCTTGGGCATCCAAGCTTCATCAGCATCAGCATCGTCGTCGTTCCCTCCTTTCGCGGGGCGGATGATTGGCATGGAGAGGATCGGGTCCTGCAGGGGGATGCAGATGGCGCTGAGGAAGTCCGCATCATCGCCGCTGCGGTCTGCGACCATTCCAGGGGATTGCTGCTCCCCAGCCGCTCCATGGGACAGCTGTTCCCGGGCTCCTCGGTCGGCGGCGGCGGAGACGCTGGCGCGGGGGCCGTGGTACAAGCTCGATGGAGGCCTGCTCCGCCCACCAATCGAGTACGCGCGTGGTCCGCTGGGAGTGCGGAGCGTGGAGCTCGGCCTCTACCAAGTCAGCCCACCGGGCCCGGCGGCGCATCCCGGGTGGCGCAGGGAGCCGATGCCCGCCCGGAGGAGCAGCGGGGCAATCTGGATGAAACTGTTGACGAAGCCGCAAGGCGGGGACTGCCTTCCATCCCGAACCGTGAGGTCCGGAGAGGCGAGCGGGCGGGTCACCGCCGGGCTGCCGCAGCGGGACGAGAGAAGCGGTTGCCGCGGCGGAGTGGTCGGAGCGAGTGCAGCTCCCGGCCGGCCCGGCGACCGGGTGAGTTGCCCGCAGCCCCGAATGGACAGCGGAGCTCCCCACCGTAACGGAGTCACAACTCTCGGCCGGGTCGCGGCCATCCCAATTCCGCCGGTAGTTGACGGTGGGGTGGCAATTCCGGTGCCTCGGGTCGGTGGCGTCCGAGTCGACGTCGGAGCCCCCGCGGCGAGGGGTAGCGGTCGTCGAAGTCGTCGTAGTCGCGACCGTCATCATCCTCGGTTGGTCATCATCGTCATCGCCCCCGGGTGGAGTGCCGGCGGCGCCTCCGGGCTCTGGTGCGCAACAACTCGGATGCGCACGAGGTAGTGCAGGCCGCGCTGGAGGAGGCGTTCCTCAGGCGGCGCTTCCCTCACCCTCGGCTCCGGGACAAAGATGAGTTTCTCCGGCTCGATGAGGTTGGGGTGCCAGCACCAGGCGGCGACGAAGTACTCACGGTCGTCCTCGACCGGGCGGTCGCGCAAGTCCATTTCCTCGATGTTGGAGCAGCATCGGCCGAGGACGGTTTGGGCAGTGTCCACATTCCGTGCGTGCGCCGGCACGTTTCGAAGAGCAACGACGACGCGGTGCTGGAAGGCGCCCGGAACGCCCACCGCAACGCCCGCCACACGCGTCCAGGGTCGCCAAGTCAGAGGCAGTAGCGTCCCCCATGGTCTGGACGCTAGCACCTGGTCCCTGTGCTCGCGGCGGCGGAAGCGCACCAGGAAGTCCTCCGGTTCATGAATGCGCACGTCGACCTCGTCCCGGCGCACTCCGAAGCGGGTGTGCAGAGCTTCGTAGACCATGGCCGTGGAGACAAAGGGCCGCGTCCCGCCAATGGTGGCCACCAGGGCGAGGCCTGACAGCTCGTCGTCCACCTGCTGAAGCCGGGTCGAGCGCGGGAGGACGACGATGGCGGCGCAGCGCAGGGCCGCCGCAACCGCCGCAGTGGAGAGCGGGGGCAGGGGCCGTCGCGGTCCTCGTTCCCTCCGCGGCCGGGAGGAGGATACTCTGGCGGTGCGTGGGTCGGCGCCAGTAGTTGATGCGCGGGCGGGGGAGGCGGGGGTGGAGGCGGTGGTGGTGGTGGTGGCGGTGGCGGCGGCGGCGGCGGAGGCGGAGGCGGAGTTGGCGGAGGGCGCCGTTGGAGGGCGGAGTGGAAACCGACCGGCCGGAGATGGTGTCCGCGGACACAGCGCGGTGGTGCCGGGTTGGATGGGGGCGCCTCTGAGGGGGGCGCTCCGCGCGCCGCGGCGAGGGCCCCCTTCGTCGAGCCACACGGTGGTCGTCGTCAGGCGGAGAACGGGCCCTCTTGGAGCCGCGCAGCTGCTGGTGGGAACGACAGTCGGTCGCCTGGTGGCCCTCTGCCCAGCAGAGGTTGCAGCGCGCCGGGTAGGAGCAGCGTGCCTTGACGTGGCCCGAGCGGAAGCACCGGAAGCAGAGCCCGTTGAGTTCCGGCGGTGGAGAGCGCGGCGCGGACCGCGGGGGCGTCCGCCGCCTGCCCAGGCGCCAGCTCTGGACGTGGTAGAAGCCGTCTGCATCGGGCTGGCCGCGCTGGCGAGCTGGGTGGGACGACGGCGAAGCCTGGCGGTGATGTGCCGGCGGCGAGACGCGGCGTCGCGCGGCCGGTGACGGGGGTCGGCGCTGAGGGGACGGCGGAGAGGTGCGGCGGCGGGTAGCCGGCGGCGAGACCCGGCGTAGGTTCGCCGCCCCTCGTGGGTCACGGGGGTGCGCCGCTGCCGCCCGACCCGGCGCGTCGCGACGCCCAAAGTTGGAGGGGCCGTCCTCACGCGCCCGCGGTCGGCGACGGCAGAAGCGGCGGCGCTTGCGGCGCCGGGGTTCCATCGGGGCCTTGCCGGCGCCCTCCGCCGGCGGAGCGGGTTCCGGCTCGAGCTCGGAGCCGGACTCGGAGTAGATCTCGGAGTCGCTGAAGTGGAGGCGCCCCTCGGTGCTGTGCTCGCGGGTAGAACGGAGCAGGGACGGTGAGCCGGCGAAGAACTCTGGTGGTGGGGGGAGCTCCTCCTCCTCCAGATCTGCCCAGGCTCGACTTAGAGAGGAGCCTGCGGCGGCGGCCGGCGCGGGCCCGCGCTCCAGAGCTTCCAGGAGGCGGCCCGGCGAGCCGGATTCCAGAGCCTCGCGGACGCTGGGGCCCCAAACGTGCGAGGAGGAGGAGGCCGCCATGGGTCCGCGAGGGTCGGGAGGAGACGGAAGGGGGAGAGGAGGGGGTGGAAGAGGGGGTTGGAGTGGAGAGGGAGCGAACCTGCGTTGGGACGGCGGCGGATCTACGCCGGCGGCCAGCTAGCACCGGCGCAGCGGGAGGTCAGCGGCGCGGCGGTCGGGTCGCCCGGCCGTCGCCATTTTTCCGCTGCTGGTTGGAAACCTTATTTAATTAATTTCAGTAGGAGCCTAGTTTGACTTGAAACTAAAATATGGTAATAATGCTATCTGAATTTGATTTCACACGTTGACAACTTGCAATGAAAGCTACAGTATATATTAACTTTTGAGCAACTAGGGGAGTGTTGTGGGGATTTATTGCTAGTTGTTTAGTGTACGTATGTACTTCTAAGTCTGTGATTTGTGAGATAACCCTTGCAGTTGAAGAGCTTTCGTTTTGTTGAGACTTAGTCTCCTTCCACTGGAGCCATTCTTTTTCCTATTTTGCTTGATTGGTTCACTACATTGTCTGATAAGTGAGCAGTGAGCTGGGTCCTCAACATCAATAAGCACGTGATCAACTCTAGGTATAGAATCTGGTTTTGAGGCCAGTATAGAGAAAGGAATACCATAGTGTACACCGTCACCAACGCCACTCCAAGTTGTAAGTTTTTCTGTAGGAAATACTAAATCTCGAGAACAGCCACGTAACTTGCGATCAAATACTAGACATACATATTGGGGGTTGCGATAGTGTGATATACACATATGGGATACCACTTTGAGTAACTTGAACAAAATTAACAAGTCGTGGCCCATCAGCTTCGAAGGTTTTTGCTAAAAAATTAGGCCCTATTTGGCATTACTGTAAATTATTATAGAAGGTCTTTTCTTTGCTAGGTTAAGCTTTTCCCATTTCCTAGACAACTTAGTGCTTATGATATGCATATTCGTGTTCAAACTAAAATATGGTAACAGTGCTATTCGTATTTGATTTCACACGTATTCAACCAAATCCATAGGCAGTATGGGACCCTTAGTGCATTCTATCTTACGGAGCAATTTCTTATAGTATTCACAAAACAACACTTGTCGTATATGTTGTTTCTATGACAAATTCATATGTATGTCTTCAAAGTATTAACAAAAGTACAAAAAATCATGCTAGAAGCATGTAATACATGCACCATAAGAAAATGCATGACAGGCATGACAAAGATGATGTTATCTCTATTCCGGTTGATTCTGCTCTTGATTGTTCAAGGGGGTTGCCAGAATGGTAATACCGGCCTTCGGTCCGACGCGTATCGGACATGTGGCATGCGCCTAGTGGACCGCCCGCGCGTGCGTCCCCGACCCCCCCACACCCCCTACCACACTCTCCCCCCGACTCTCTTGCTCCCCACTTTCTCTCTCTCTCTCTCTCTCTCTCTCTCGCCATCGTCACCGTTGCCTCGCCCACGCCTCTTCCGCCCACCCACCATATCCACAGCGCCCATGCTCCAAGTTCCTCCCCCGTGCCCATAGCTCCTCCGCCGAAGGCGATGACGGAGGCCATGGCGTCGGCGGTCGCAGATCCGCCGGATCTGGTGAAAGTGACACTGAATTTGGCCAGGTAGGCCTCCTCGTCCTCTCTCCTCTCCCGTCCTTCTCCTCCAACACTAGCGACCTAGTTCTGGTGAGCTAGCCTCGGGCCGACGACCTCACCCCACCATCCCCACGTCCTCGTCCCGGTAATAGAAACGTCCACTCGGGGCGGTGGGGGGCGGAGTGGGGAGGAAGGGAAACCAGGCGGTGGGGATGGTCGGGGGCGGCTTAGTGGTGCCCTAGAGGTGAGGGCGGCAACTGGGCTAGGCCTAGAGTGGGGTGCAAGGTCACTGGAGGTAGAGACGAAGGCGACGACAAGGTCGTCGGAGGCGCTTGGGGGCGGAGGGAAAGAGGGTTGCTGCCTCGGGCGCTAGGGGTCATCGAAGCTTTGGCAAGTTAGGGCTGTGACCCTAAGTCCCTAGAGCTTCGGCGAGCTAGGGCCGCAACCGGCCCTAGGTCACTGGTGCTCTAGTGACCCCTAGCGCCCGCTTCTGGGCGATGGCCGGCGGCGGGGGCGAGGAAGCCGGAGTGGAGGTGTTCAGGTGACCAGGGCATCTGATCCATTTGACGTCCTAGAGCTTGAATCACCGTTGCCAGAGAGTTGCAGGGAGTGACCAGCCAGTGGAGGAGCTATAAGTTGAGAAATGACCAATCATAGGATTGCCATCCATTGCAATTGTTCCATGAGGTGTCTGCTGCACTGGTGACCTTGGTGCATGAGGATGGAGCTTCCAGCTAGGAACTGCCTGCACATGGTATTGAAAGGGCCATCCACAACTGCACTAATGTTGTTGATCTCTGTTGCTTTGAAGTTTTTTTTCCTTTGCCATATAGCAGTAGTAACCACACCAGCTTGACTAGTTGAGAGTGCACACCCATCATGTGGAAACTAAGTTCCTGCCCTGTCTGGCACACATGGTTGCACACTTTGCACTTGTGTAGAACACTGTACAAATCTAGCATCGCCTTGCCCGTCTTCTCCATAATCCTATGATGATGAGTATTGTGGCCTTCCAGTGTCTAGGGTGTGGGTGGGGAAGAATGAGTTCTTACACTCAAGGCAACTGTACATCTTTCCACAAACTTTGTTGCCCTCACCTTGTGTGGTAGTAGATGTGTTGTATGAGTGGCTACCACTTATACACCCAGCAAGACCTTTGCCTCCATATGCAACGTCGTTATAGCTATCAACACCTTTTCCTTAGTCGAGATTGCCATAGCCAATGAGAGATTTGCCACAACCCTGATTGTGCCTAGTGAAAGCTTTATCCATAGCGAGGAACAGCTTTGCTAGAGCCATTGTTCCCCTTCACTGGGCGATCAGGTGCAGTTTCAGTGGCCACACTCACAATGGTGCTGATAGGAGCTCTTGAGATGGTGTTCTTGACACAGAAGCAAGAGGTGGTGGAATCGTTAGAGCCGTTGATGCAGTAGCAGGAGCTCCTACGGTGTTCACGGATCCTATGGTTGCATGATGCATAGGTGGCATTGGGGTTGCCACAAAAATAATAGTAGATTATTGCTACTCCTCTACTAAAGATGATGACGACGACTATGATGAAGAAGGCTTTGCTGATGATGACAATAGCAGCGAAGTTACCAAAAAGTGTGTACTTCTCATATGCTCATAAAAAAGGTACAGATTTGACCCTAATATCTGGCTACGAAATGGTAAACTTCTTCAATTTGTGTTTCGTTCACTACTCGTTTCCATTGTTCACTGTTCCATTGTGTATGTTTTATGTTTTTGTATTCTTTGTAAATGATTCAGTTGGTTTTCAGAAGAGACTCCAGATGGTGCCCCGCATTTCCCAAGTTAATTAAAGACCCTGTTGATCAATTATTACTGGTATGAGCCTCCTGATTATCGTGCATTAGCATGCATTCTTGAACACCCACTCGTTCTAGAGAAGCACACTATTGTTCTTATGGGCAAGGTACACTTACTTATTTCCTCCTAAATGGTGGCAATTCAAATTCCTGTGAATTTCATCAGTTGATCTCATTGAAGTGTTAATACTTGCTGTAGGGACCCAAATGCAGTATGGAGACCAGTTATGATGGTATCCGAACACCTAAGGATAGTCAAAGAGAAAATTTTCATCGGGATGATACATTTCACAATGTCTTGAGGATCCTAGATTCACTTAACATATGTAAGCTCATTGGGATCTGTTATTTTGCATTCTACATTTCTTCTATCCACCTTTTGTTTGTATCGTAAAAACATTTGCTATTGTACTTTGATTTAGTTGAATGAACACTCCTGCATTACTATGGGTGCAAAAGTGAAAAATGATATATACATACATAGATACACATTGCAATTTCTCCATTGGCAAAAATGAACAAAAGGAATGAAGAAAATTCCACATGATCAAATTGAAACAATTAACATTATTTATCCACTTAGAGACAAATGGAGATTCTGCATTTTTTTTTCCTTGCAACGTAGGATACACAATAAAACTGGTTATGTGGAGCACTGTGATGCATATCAGCATATTACAGTTGTTTGTTAGCTTAGAGAAAACATGTTATAGTTACAATTTTCTGTTCTGCCAAAGTATGTTACAATTTTTGGTTTTCTTGCAGAAACATATGTGTTTAAAAGAAATAATCCTATTGCCTCTTTCCCTTGCTGTGTAGCGACCACTTGCAACACTTTGTTACCTAAACTCATTACCACCAGCATAGGTTGTTTCCTCAAGTTCAGCTTTTTCATTTATTTCTAACTTCTGCTAGAACACTAGTGGCAAAAACTACATATATAGAAAAGGCAAACCGTTTTATAATTTGGAATGGAGGGACTAGCAAACTAGTGGCACAACTCTTATATTCAATTGTCAATTTAACATAAGGCTGGTCCTGATCACAAAGAATATATACTACTAAAACATTAAGCACTGCAAAGTGAAGATCCAGTTGTCAAGTCTGATCTACTAGCCTCCATAGTTAATTGTTTTCTCACAACACTGCTACCCGCCTCGATTGCTAATGAAGTATTTGCAACACTTCTACCAGCCTCCATATGCTTGCAACACTTCTACTAGCCTCCAAAGTTAATGATGTGCCTGGAACACTTTCAGCTGAACCTGGATAACTGCTTACTTTGTGCGGTCGTCTAATGCCGCAATTACTAGAGGGTGAGCTGAATTGTTACTATAAGCTTCATACACATGAATGGGAGCTGGATCAACTTCTTGAAATCTGTTTTGTGAATTCAAAACCATATGCTGATGCTGGTGAATATTCCTTGAAGTTGCCTTGAAAAGAATCCCACATTACCTTCTTTCATTCCTTATTCCTCAACTCCATTATATTAGGACACTTGAACTTCAGTTGATGATGTGCAAATATTGGTGAGGTACGTGCAATGGTTACCTCTTTGTCCCTTCGGAAATATTGTTGTTCCTGGACATCATCTAAAATGTCAGGGACTCGGAGTTGTGGATGGTACAAAATGGGAGACCTTGTAATGGGTAATGCAAGTATCTCATATGAATTCTGCATTTTTTATTATGGAAGGTGACTATTGAGAACCTTGGTGCTGGATGCTACCTGAAACTGTGATAACTTCTATGTATGTAAATCCTGCGGATTCACATTGGGCGCCTCTATGCTAGATGATGCATAAGGACTTCTGCTTACTTTCTGATGCCAAAGATTTCTATAAACTAGTGTGAAACTCTGTTGGTGTATCAACGCGCCTGTCCTTGGCATCGATCTCCACACAATCAATTGCTGCTATCCCGGGTATGATTGTTTTCCAAAGAATTGGTGTTAGTCATCAAACGTCTCTGGTGCTGATTTCTGGCATCTATCACATTATGTTTCTCATGCATCTTCAACTTTCCCTTCTTATTCTTGGGTATATTCTGATTATAGAGAGCAAAGCAATTTTGGACGTTATGTTTACCAATTGAAACCTGTGATATAATGAATAAAAATGAATATTTCATAATATCCAGTTATCTAGAGAAACAAGACATAGATTCAGTGTGTGTTTTCCATTGCTGGAACCAATGTAAAAAAATATAACATACTAGATTATAAACAAAGAGTATGTCATTTGGGATTCTCTGCTTTGCCCAGTTGCTATCCCAAACTAGCTATTTGTGTGTATGGCACTGGAATTTCTATGCCAAGTAGCCTACAGCTCGGCCTACACATTATGAGTTCATCAAGATTCTTGTGGGTATGGCACTGGAATTTCTATGCCAAGTAGCCTACAGCCCGGCCTACACATTATGAGTTCATCAAGATTCTTGTGGGTCCTTATAACTAAGAAAAACTCATGCTAAAGAAAACCTCCGGCCTACACATATTGGTGACATTTGAGTTCATCAAGATTCTTGTGGGTCCTTTTTCTGTGCTCTGATTTTCTTATTGTGAGTGTTTGTCATCTAGTTCATGAGAGAAGATCTACCATCAACTTTTTTTTTACTCCTGTGTTATTCACAATGTTCCTGAAAGCTCTTGATTGTGTTTCACCCACTTTCTGGTTGCTGACAGGAGTGTCATTATTATCCCCTACCTCAAATGGCATTTTGCTTTTATCATCCTCAAGGAGATTAAAAGATATTGGATATATGGGCTAGGGTTACCAGCATCACCCGTGTATACGATTACGTCCGGCCAGTGGGCAAGAAGTCATCAAGGAGGAAGTCCACAAAGGCTGAGGAGGTCGACCAACATGAAGGCCAAGGTAATAAGGTCGATCAACATTGGTCCGACTAATTAATTTCTGAGACCACTCTCTTGGCAGTAGAATCATCATTTGTACAGTTTTAATAGAAAACATTAATATGTAGTTATTTTATTCATGATAAGTTTTACTCTCTAGAAAGGAGGAAGCGACATTGCATTGGAAGGTCCAAGATGCAGCCTACAGAGTTGAAAGCTATGCATGCCTCAAATCTGAATGTACCTCTGTAGTTCAGAGCAACTGAAGCGATCGACTTGTGAACCTTGTTTGAAACCTGTCTTATGTATGGAATGTCTTGTGTATGTGAATGGCTGATCAGAAATTTCTGTTCGAATAATTTCCATTGTTCTCGTTTTATGCAGCTCTGTTTGAAATTTCATATAGTATGATTATTATTTTCAGCTTGTTTTTTTATGCATAAGCAGGAGCTCACCATGTCCACTCTAATCTGTTTCTTTGTGCAGCAGCTTCTGCGTCTTAGCTTCCTGGGTTTTCTTTAATAGCAGGTAAGCCACTTTTGCTTCTTGGTTCTGGTTCAAACAGAGCAGCTTGCATCTCTCTACAGCAGCATCAGTTCAGCTGTATCATTTTCTTCAGAGCTAGCAATTTAATGTTTTTCCAGCAGGAAGTGTGTTCAACAACAAGTGGAGTACTGCAGTAGCAGAACAGTTCAGTGTGTTGCTTATTTTCAGGTTTTCCCTATGAAATTTGATTGAGAGCCGCAGCTTGGCATGCGTGCAATGTTTTATTTTATGAAATGTTATTTTCTGCAGCATCATCAACTTTAGATTAATCCAATGCTGAATATTTTGGTTCTTTGGTGTCAAGACCCGGCCCTGGGCTGTGCTGCCATACTCATCATAGATGTAATAAAAGAAAGCCCATAAGTAGCCATGCGGCCGCTGGGCTGTACTGTTAGGCTTGGCCCGTTTACTTTTCCAAATACCTGTAATAATTAACAGATGTGTGGGAGGTTGGGAGGAACATCGAAGCTTAGACAATCAAAACAGTTTCGCCATATCTTCCAGCTCTCAGTTCCCGAGCTCTGCTTGAGGCGATATGCCGCAGCCGTCGTGCTTCCCTGTGGTGCGCCGCAGCCTCTCCGTTTACCAGATCGTTACATTTGGCTCCTACCTTTGGCGCTAGGAAATTATTAGCTGGATGTTTTGCATGGTACTCTATCAGTGTGCTTTTTTTTATTTACTAACTGCTACACGTGATGTCGAGTTAAGTGTGTATTTTTTTTATTTGAGCTGTAACAGCAAACATTATCATGAATGGGCAGGTCTGAAATGGATTTATATTTTGAATTACTTTACTACGGGACTTCTGTTGCTCTAGTGAATAAATACAATTGTAGTGGCTCTGAATAAATGCTATGTTTTCATGCACGTGACAGATCAAATTGAAGTGACCCGTATTTACATTTGTGGTGTTTTGCTGTAGGCTCACAAATCAAATGGAACTATTGTGCACTTTGGAGGCTGGACAATCGGGGGTTCAGGTGCATGAAAGCTGATGCAGAAGCATAAATTTTATTTAAATAAATCTTGTAATTTGTTTGCTGGATGAAAACTTTTATGTGATATATTGTTGGGTGAAAATGTGAGACCTTGTATTTGATTATTGGATGAAAACTTGATTTATCGCATGTGATGTGTATTATGTCATTAGGAGTATCTAAAAACCGGCAGTAACATTAATGTCCACATCAGTGCTGATGTCAGTGTCCATGTCATTGATAGCTCAATGTCCACATCATCATCCACATTAGCGTAATAATGATACACGTTAGTATAATGACGAGGTGGTTGTTTAATCTGTGACGGTTATCTTTTGTCACAGGAAAATTGGCCTTGGGCTGAACTGTGTTGGTTTAAGACATCGATTGTGTTAATCCGTGACGGTTTTTAGTAAACCGTCGGTTAACCTATGATGCTCAATTCGTGACGATATCTGAAACAATCAGAGATGTTACATAGTGACGGTTTTTTGCTGATTTGTGACGGAAAGTTTTCGTCACGGATTAACAGGTTCCTTGTAGTGCGTATCTGTTGTGTATTTCATGTAATAAATATGGAAACTTTTAGCACTTCTTAGTGTCACTATTAAGGTCAGTCTCAAAGTGAATAGTTTCATAGTGATGTTACCAAGACTACCACGCCACGTTGAATAAAATGAAACCCGAATGAAACTCTTCATTGAGAGTGTGAGTTTCATTCTATAGTTTCATAGGTATTAAATTTCATGACTCATAGAGAGTTGGTATTTGTGCCAAGTGAGTGTCATCTCTATGACACTCATTTCTTCTCTCCCTTCTTAAATATGGTGCCACATCATCTAAAATGCCGACGTGGCAGCTCATTAAATACAAATGAAACTCTCACCGAGACTGGCCTTAGGCTAGTCTCAGTGGGGGTTTCATGGCATAGTTTCCAATGCATTAATTTTTTGGAAACAGTGCATAAGAGTTTCATAGGATGAAACTCTCTCTGCTCCCATGAAATTCTATCATCTCTCTCTTCATTAATATAGTGCCACATCAGCATATTTAATGTGCATGAAACTCTCATGAAACACATAAATCATAATGGTAATTATATGACACTGATGGGAAGTAGTGCCGCATAAAAGCCTGCATGCCAGCCTTGACCTCTTTCCAATGTAATGCTTAGCTTACAATACACTAGGGAAGGGTACGAGTGCCCATGTAGAACTTTCTTGATCCCCCTTGGCACTGTTAAGACATATTGTATGGGAAGGTTTCTCTATCTTAATATAAAGACGTGCAAACATTTTGCGTGACAAAAAAATATGCTGCCCTCTAAGGGGTATTTGGGACTACTCCGCTCCTGTTTTTCCATGCATGATTTTGACACATCCAAACACCTTTAGACTAAAAATCATTCTTTAGATACAACTATTGTTGCATATATGGAATGCGGTAGGCTCTTTTTATTTGTACAACTTTAGATGTGGCATAGTTTATTAATTTGCATAAACTAATCTCCGATCCTTTTGATTCCCTTCCACTCTCTTCTCATCTCTTCCACTCTACTACAGTACAGGGAGGCGAAAAGGTGGCGGGGCGAGGTACCGACAGCGATTTCGCCGGTCGTCTTCTTCTGCGGCGTCGATTAGGCGTCGGAGAGCAAGATGGACCGGTGAATCGCCGTGCGGTTATGCATAGCTTCGGTAGTGTCTTATCTAGGTCAAGGGTTTGTCGGGAAGGTGCCACCTTCTTGCGGCTTCGTCTTCTTGGCGGCACCAGCGAGGCGTTCCCGGTCTCTTCCATGCTCCCTTGGCGGTCTCTCTCACGTCAAGGATGAGATTGGGGAAGAGCGGATCTGGTGAATCCCCGATGTAGGAGTTGATGCGGTCGGCTGATGGAAGCACCTTCTGTCAAGGGTGCAGTGGCGGTCGCGGGCGGCGCGGCCCGCTGGAGGATGGGTCGAGCTCGAGTTCCATGTAGCACGAGTCATCGGCGAGTTTCGTCCCAGGGTCAAAGGCGCTCGGGGTGCTTACCTGACTGATGCTCTTTCAACGGCATCTTCATCATGGCCTCAGAGTCGGGTGTCATCTGCGGCTCACTTCAAAGCTTTGCAGCGATGGGGCTCCTTCAGATCCATGGTGGCCATGGCATCTTCCTCGGCGGTGGCGATCGACGGAGATTTCTGATGGCTTCAGAAAGCACAGGGTCCAAGATCTTAATATAATTTCTACTTTTGTCAGGGCCTTTGTGTAAGGCGGCACGGAATAGTGTCCATGTATCCTTACACCGGGTATGTATATTCGTATGAGCACTTGTACATTTTTCTTATCAAGTAATACAAGTATGTTGTATAAAGAAAACTAGCATATAAACTACCTATGTACGAGTCCAACACATATTAAACTATATGCTTTATACGATATTTGAATCCACATTCGAGTGTATGCATCATCAAGTATTTTGTTGGACTATGCATTTATGCACGTAGATATTAGTTATAAATAAAGTATAAAATAACATAATCATGAATAAACATTTAAGTGGTTTTTAATATATAAATAAAATAAGACTGTACATAAATATTTAAGTGTTTGTGAAATTAAATTAATATTAAAAATCTATAAAAGGAAAAAGAAAGCTACAATCAGAACAGAATGAGACATGGAAAGGAAAAAAAAGAGTAACGCTTTGCATGGAAAGAAGAGGCCGTGTGAGGGGTGGGGATTTGACAATTAACGCTTTCCTTTTCTTTTCCTAAATTTACTGAAAAAGATTTTTTTTTTCAAAAAATGGCTCAGATTTGTTTAAGGTAGCATTGTCAATTTTATTTTAATATTTTGCACTTACCATCGTTAATCGCTAGTCCAGCGATTCGAAATTCAAAAGTGAGGGAACGAAGACCGAAGGGTCCAGTCATGTGTGAAATGAAACCCAAGTGGTTTTTGGTTGGGAATTGCGCAGGCTTTTAAGTGCCGCCGCTGGGTGCTGGCTATTTGAAGCCAAGAACCACTGCAGGATCAGGGAGAAGTGACCGCCGTGGTGTCTCTCGATCCGCCGGTCACCAGGCGACGTACGTGAACCTGGCCTCCGGCAGGTGATCTTCTTGCTTGCACTTCGTTTCGCTTGTTGCCTGTCGTCATTCTTCGCTGATAGTTTGTTTCTTTCCTTCTCTCTTCATGGCATCTAGCGATTGACGACGTTGCTCGGATCGATGGCGCCTCAGACGAAACGCCCGAAGAAAGCCCTTGCCAGGAAACGCCCGAAGAAAGCCCGTGCTGCTCCTGTGATCAACCCTGCCGACCGCCTGAGTAATCTGCCGGAGGAGCTCCAGGAGCATGTCCTCTCATTCCTGCCGGCGCAGGACGCCGTGCGTACATGCACCCTCGCACGAACGTGGCGCGACCGCTGGAAGCTGACCAGACGCCTGCTCATCACGGGTGAGGGCGTGCGCGTGAAGGATGTCCGTCGATTCGTGGACCGCTTGCTTCGCCTCCGCCTGGGCTCAAGAAACACGGACCCATCGACACGTGTGAGATCGTCTTCAATGACGCAAATGACGACGACGACCTGAAGATCAGGCGCGCCGTGGCCAGATGGATCCTGCATGTCCTGAAATGTCAAGTCAAGTCGCTCCGAGTCTACGTTTTTGTGTGCGACATTTATGCGTGCGACAGACAAGTTCCGATGCGGAGTACACCACTCGTGTCGCGGCACTTGACGAGGCTAGAACTCAAAGGCATTATCATTGGTTGCCTGAACTTCTCAAGGTGCCCTGTGTTGGAATATTTAGAGATCACAGACTGTGACTTCGAAGATGTTTTCATGGTGACCTCCCCGTCGGTTAAACGTGTGGTCATCGCAGACTGTGAGTCCCCTATGTGTGGGGATTTTCAGATTTGCTTTCCCCTTGTGGTCTCGCTGCGGCTGGAAAACTTTTATGACATCACTCTCGTGCTGGAGGGCATGCCACAGCTCGTGGCTGCATATGTCTCCATTGACAACCAAGAACATTGTATTATAGATGATTTAGAAGATGATGCAGAATATGAAGATGAACAAGATATCACAAAGTGCATGGTACTCGAAGGATTAGCTGAAGCTAAACATCTAGTGCTGCTATCTGATGACAACATGGTACACTTTTAATTAACTTTTATGCCTTCTGTTTTACTCTAGCTATCCATTTTTCATAAATATGTATATATGTGTTCCAGATCCGCTCATGTATGTGATATAATTTCTGCTGCTGCTGGATTCACTCATAGCAGTCCTATATTGACACTTGATTGCATTATTCAGATCTGAGTTTCCAAAGTGAACTAACTATGTTTCAATGATCATGCCTGATTTCCTAGTAGTACTTGTCCAGATTAAACTAGCCACTTAATATACTGTCTTTTTTTCTGTTTGAGATCTGTCCAGTGTAAAATTAGGTTAACGAGGATGCCTCCTCCAGGCCCTCGGTTCCATGTTATATAGGGAGGAACAACCCCTCCTGGCATGTACAAGATATGATAGTTACATGAGCTACAACCAAGATATGGTAGTTACAAAGATATCAGACTATACATAGGATCTACTCTATCCTATGGTTACAAGTGTACATATATATCACACCTAGGATATAGGATATATCTAACCATATATATCTTTAACATCCCCCCTCAATCTCAGCCACTAATAAGGTTGAGATTGTTTCTGAAGTCTCTCAACTTGACTCGAGGTAAAGCTTTAGTGAAACCATCGGCCACTTGATCATTGGTGCTGATTAGCCGAATATCTAACAGCTTCTGTGCTACCCGTTCTCTCACAAAGTGAAAGTCAATCTCAATATGTTTTGTCCTGGCATGAAACACTGGGTTTGCTGAGAGATATGTTGCACCAATATTATGACACCACAAGCGAGCCCTATGGGGATGAGGTATACCAAGTTCTCGAAGTAACTTTTGTACCCAAATGATCTCTGCAGTTGCATTAGCGAGAGACTTATATTCAGCTTCCGTGCTTGAGCGTGACATTGTAGGCTGCTTTCTAGAACTCCAAGAGATTAAATTGTTGCCAAGATAAACTGCAAAACCACCAGTGGATCTGCGGTCATCAACACATCCGGCCCAATCTGCATCAGAAAAGGCACTAACTGTCATAGTCTTTGAGTTCCCAATGTGAAGCCCAAACTTTAATGTCCCTTGAACATAGCGAATGATTCTTTTGACCGCACTCCAATGTGTCGTGGTCGGAGCATGTAGGTATTGGCATACTTTATTGACTGCAAAACACAAATCGGGTCTAGTAAGAGTTAAGTACTGAAGGGCACCAACCATGCTCCTGTATTTGGTAGAATCATCCGGACCAAGTGCATTGCCTTCAAATGCGCTAAGCTTTTCCGTCGTTGACAATGGTGTGTCAATGGCTTTGCATCGACTCATTCCAGACCTGGTAAGAATATCCATGGCATACCTTTGCTGAGATAAGAGCAAACCATCTCGGACTTTCTTCACCTCAATGCCCAGGAAATAATGGAGGTCACCGAGATCTTTCAGGGCAAACTCTTTCTGTAAATCATTTAGCAGGGCTCGGGTAGCTTCAACCGAAGAACTAGCCACCACTATGTCATCAACATAGACAAGGACAAACAGCATATATCGACCATTGTTGTAATAAAATAGCGAGGTATCTGCCTTGGACGGTGTAAATCCCAACGACTGTAGCTTATGACATAACCGTGCATACCAAGCTCGAGGAGCTTGTTTGAGACCATAAAGTGCTTTATCAAGCTTGCAAACAAACTTGGGCCGATCTTTGTCAACGTATCCAGGAGGTTGTTGCATATATACCTCTTCATCCAAGAATCCATGCAAGAAAGCATTGTGCACATCAAGTTGCCGTAGAGACCACCCCTTAGTCATGGCAACAGAAAGGACCTGGCGAATGGTAGCTGCCTTGACTACCGGACTGAAAGTTTCTTCATAGTCTATACCATATTGTTGCTTGAACCCTTTGGCGACTAACCGGGCCTTATACCGATCAACAGACCCATCTGATTTCCTTTTAACTTTGTAAACCCATTTGCAGCCAATGATATTCTTGCCTTTGGGAAGCGGCACAAGATGCCATGTCTTGTTTCTAACAAGAGCTTGATGTTCAGAATTCATAGCTTGAACCCACTCCGGGTGCTTGAAAGCTTCTTGAAAAGTTGCAGGTTCATCAGGAGCAACCGTAGACACCATCGCCCATCGTACAGTACCATCAGTGTACTGCTTAGGCTTAACCACTCCACGCTGAGCTCGAGTGACAGGCCGAGCAGGTTGAAGAGGAATAATATCTTGCACTTGAGGAGCAGCAGCCGTAGGTGGGACCATAGATTCGGGTGGCGCACTGGATCCGGACGGAGCCGCAGCGGATCCAGGGGAAGGATCAACCTCGGGAGCAGGCACCGCAGGTTGTTCCCCACCGACCGGATCTGTTTGTGCGGCCACACGGGAGGCGGGCGACGCTGCGGGAGGAGGCTCAGCCGCAGAGGATCCCGGAGCCGGCGTCGATTGCGTCGCAGGTGGCGGGGTGGCAGCCGGCCCAGATCCCGACGATGATCCGGGATCGGATCTGTTGGCAGGCGGATCAGCTCCGGGCTGTGTGCTGCTCCCCCCGGCCCGACACATGAAATGACGAGCAGATTCATGAGGAGAAGCACCATCCGAGCCGGTTGAAGCACCGTTCTCATCCAAATTTGATGCTGTATCCTGCACAATGTCACAAGTACTCGAACCAGGGTTAGTTTGGTTAGGGGAACTCAAATGTTGATCACGAATATTGGCATCCCCAAACGACATAGATGGATTGAGAAGCGCATCAGGAAGAACTGAAAGTTCAGCACGTAGACGTGCACCGGCATTGGGATGAAGACTAGCAAAGGGAAACACAGTTTCATCAAATACTACATCACGAGAGATGTAAACTCGGCCTTCATAAGGATCTAGGTACTTGAAGCCTTTGTGAGCATTACTATAGCCAATAAAGACACATCTTTTGGAGTGGAACTGCAGTTTGCGTGTGTTGTATGCGCGAAGGTTGGGCCAAACTGCGCACCCAAAGGTGCGTAAGAAGGAGTAATCTAGATCATTGCCATAAAGGCGGAACAAAGGAGTTTCATTGGCAATGACTTTGGACGGCAACCTATTTATCAGAAACACTGCAGTTTGGAAAGCCTCGTCCCAAAATTTGAGAGGCATGGATGCGTGAGCAAGGAGGGTAATACCCATCTCAACGATGTGTCTGTGTTTTCGTTCAGCCGCACCGTTTTGCTGATGCGTGTGTGGGCAAGACACATAGTGATGAATGCCGACGCGCTGGAAGAAAGAGTTCAAGGTTTGATACTCTCCTCCCCAGTCGGTTTGCATGGAGCGGATTTTTGTGTCAAACTGTCGTTCCACTAGGCTTTGGAAATCACGGAAGCACTGAAACACATCGGACTTATGGCGAAGCAAATAGATCCAAGTGTATTTGGAGTAGTCATCAATGAAGCTAACATAATAAGTAAAACGACCGACAGACGTGGGTGCAGGGCCCCAAACATCCGAAAAAACAAGATCAAGAACATTTGTGGACACACTTGTTGACTTAGGAAAAGGTAACTGATGACTCTTGCCTTGTTGACAAGCGTCACACACATGTTTAGGACTCTGATCTTTAACAAATGAATGTTTATGACGACTAATAACTTGTTGAACGACAGCAGACGAAGCATGTCCTAGCCGACTATGCCACATGGACGAGGAGGGCTTGGATGCTTGAAGAGCTTGTTTATTGGGTGATGATGAGCTACTCGATGAGGACTTGATAGGGTAGAGGCCTCCTTCAGCCTTGCCGGTGAGGAGGGTTTTCTTCGTCGCCAAATCCTTAACAAAGAATTGAGTAGGATGAAATTCAACAAGGGCATTATTATCACAAGATAAACGATTAACTGAGACTAAGCTTTTGTTAGTAGCAGGAACACGTAAAATATTGCGCAAGTGGAGCTTATACGAAGGGGATTGCACAAAACCATGACCAACATGTGAGATCTCCATACCTGACCCATTTGCAGCATGAACCATTTCCCCGCCGCGATACTTGTCACGGAAGGACAGCTTGTCAAGATCGCTGGTAACATGATCAGAGGCGCCGGAATCCATATACCAATTGGAGTCTACCCCATAGGATGAGGTGACGTTGGACGCAGACTACTGCTGAGGAGCACCACCTTGAAAACACTCATCATAGCGCTTATAACAGCGAAAGGCAGGATGCCCTTCCTTGCCACACACCTGGCAGATCAACCCGGCCTGGAAGTTGCTGCCACGGTTGGAGGAGTTGTTGCTGGAGGCGCTGTTGGAGTTGTTGGGGCGACTGCCTTTTTGCTTGAGGCCACCGCGGGCAAAGCCACCACGGTTGCCACGACCACCCGAGTTGTTGCCACTCTTGGCACCGCGGGAGGCAAGGTTAATGGAGTGCTGAGAGCCTCCATTGCGCACTTCAAGACGTTGTTCATGCGCGACAAGCTGAGCATATAGCTCACCTGGTGAGATCGGGGTGACCCGATTGGCGACCAAGGTCACAACGGAGTCGAAGGTGTCGTCGAGGCCGGTCAAGAGATAGGAAACCATCTCATCATCATGAAGGCGTCGACCAGCCGATGCCATCTCATCGGCTAGGCCCTTCATCTTCGTGTAGTACTCGGCAGCGGTGGAGTTGCACTTGGATGCCGTAGTTAAGGCCATCCGAGTGCTGATCAAACGAGCCTGAGATTGAGAGGAGAAGAACTCTTCAATCTTGGCCCAAGCCGTGGAAGCCGTCGTCGCAGACGAGACTTGGAGTTGCACCTCCCGTGAGAGGGAGACGAGTAGGTAGCTAAGGACTTGTTGATCCTTGGCCACCCAGGCGGTGTACGCCTTGTCCACGATGAGCTCCTCATCATCATCGGCGGGATTCTTCTTGGGAAGGTGTTTGGTGGGTGGTTGGGCTGTTGGTTCAAGGAACTCGGCAACCTCAGCGCCGCGAAGAACTGATAGGACCTGAGCTTTCCATAGAACAAAGTTGCCACGGGTGAGTTTCTCGCTGACCGGCAGAAAACCTAGGGTCAGGAGCGCGGCGGTGGCGGCGGTGGAGGAGGAGGCGGCCATGAGAAAAAAATTCCGTGAGGAGATAGGCTCTTGATACCATGTAAAATTAGGTTAACGAGGATGCCTCCTCCAGGCCCTCGGTTCCATGTTATATAGGGAGGAACAACCCCTCCTGGCATGTACAAGATATGGTAGTTACATGAGCTACAACCAAGATATGGTAGTTACAAAGATATCAGACTATACATAGGATCTACTCTATCCTATGGTTACAAGTGTACATATATATCACGCCTAGGATATAGGATATATCTAACCATATATATCTTTAACATCCAGGTTACTTTCACAAGAGATCTGAACTTCTGCCCCATATTTTCAAACATTAAGACCCTGGTACTCAACCACTGCTGGTGTCAAGATGCAGATTGCAGTGCACTAGCGTGTATGCTCCCACATGTACCCGTTCTAGAGAAGCTCACTATCCTTTTCTCTTACATGGTATGTAGAAGACAACTAAACCATTGTAGACTGTAGATTGAGTTGTACACAGTACATCAATATTTCTTTACTGTGATAACTTCAAATGATTGCATTGCATGCCGAAGGTTGAATCCGAATATGACATGGTACTGGAAGGATGCCCAGATCCCACAGGGAAATCCACTATGATATCGCCACACCTTAAGATAGTTGAGCTCAAATGTTTTGAGGTTGATGAAAAGGTTGTCAACGTTCTGAAATTCCTGGATACACTTGACATAAGTAAGACAACAACCACTGGCTGTCTTCTTCATTTATGGTTTACTTGCATGTTGTAGCTATACACACTATTTGCAGCTTCCCTTGATAAATTTCTGTATGCTTTAGTTCTGCATGTCCATAAATTTGTAAATAAGATAAACATTACAAAATTATCTATGATTTACCTACAATATGTAGCTAGTAATTTCATCCTTTTCTAAATATTTGACCCTCATAAGGGTGTTTTGGCGACAGACAAAATCACTAGATTGGCTAAAAAACGTTCATTTCAAAGGAATCTAAAATTGTTTGAGACATAATTACCTTCTACAATTTTGTTTAATAAAATTCTCTGAAAATATGATTGAAAATTTGACTTGTCTAGGTCTCACATATCAGTCTCAAATGCATCATCTTTATTCAATTGAAAATCATTCTCAGAAAATTGTATCTTAGTTTTCAATAAGTTCTTCAAACAAAGGCATCAGAGTATTTGCTTATGATGCAGTTTAGTGAAGTAAATCCTTATGTATTGATTTCATTCCTACAAAGATCTTTGCATTTTCATGTATCGATGTCGAAGACCTCTGAATTTACCAAGGTTCTTATGTTCGTGCAGAGTTTCAGGATACAGAGACAGAAGGTTCCAAGTGAAGATGAAAAAACTATCACTAAATCAGTGCCAAGCTCGGTCAATTGAAGTACTGTAGCTCGGTCAATTGAAGTACTGTAGTACTCCGTATTAAGGATTATGTTCTTTCTAGAATTGCTTATAATTATCCGGCAGGCTATGCGAAGCTATGTGATTATTGCCATGCTGCCTAACAGCCAGCTATAGTAGTAGTCCTATTATCTTGGATGTTTTGCATATTATAGCAGCCCTGGAAACATCAGTTCGTATTGAAATGTCAAATGGAGTGGTTGTTTTAAGGTTAAAGCCAAAATATTATATATTGTATAAATTGGCCAGATGTATTGTCTAGTATTCCCTTGGCACAAAAGTTTAAAGCATATATGGTCAATTAGAGTGACCAAGGAGGACACTAGGTAATGCCCAGTTTTATTTAATCACAGTGCTCACCTTAATGCCCTAGTATGTTCATTTCTCCTGTGTAAATACATTCTACCACCATTCCATGCGGAGGTGCATGGGGGAGGCTTAACCTGACGAAAGGAGTATATGAAGCTAGCAGGAAGGGGACTTGATTGGAAGGCAGCGATGCATTGATTTGGCCTGGAATACAGGGAGTTTTGGCCTTGCGGGTGCTGGAAACCATGTAAAACGGGAGAGAAGCTTAGCCAATTTAGAGTTCTAGGGAACTAGTTGTGAGACACTGAGTTTAGACAAGACTCAATAATTTTGCTAAGATGCTTTAGACTTCTGGCAGATGGAGTACTTTCAGAAGAATTAGACTGAAATCCGTACTTCTGTTGGTCGTCTTATAAACAAATGGTTAGTGCCACATTTGCTTCTTTAGGGCACTCACAACCAGTAACTTGACATTGGTAGGTTCAAAAAAAAGAAACTTAGCATTGGTTGAGATGTAAGCTGAAATAAACATGTAAACTGAAAACTAGAGATCCAACTACAAAGTTCTTATCATGATTAGAGCAGTTAGTCAATCATTCCTACAAGGTTGTGGTTAACAACTCATCAAAGAATGTATGTAACTTTGTTATCCATTGGACTATAAAGGCATAAAGATCAATATCCGCTACTGTACACAGGAACTTCACTCATAGTTCTAAGTTAAGAAAACAAGCCTTCGCGTTCCTTGTCTAAGAAGACAAGCTGCGGAGTGACTACAGCTACCATTTTCCTCTGGTACAGTATGATTTTTAGCAATCAAAACAGCACAACTGCTGCAATAAGAGAAGCATAATGTCAACAAGAGAAGCACAACTGTTGTGTATCATCTCACACTAATTGAGCATCAATGCTGGGTACCCATCAAGAATTATTATCACAAACGAGAACCAGAGTTCAAATTGACAAATTGACTCTCAAATTGACATATTAAAAATTCATTCACTCTACTACGTACTGCTGCAACAAACACTGAAAACAAATGGAGCAGCTGGACTCACTTCTCAAGGGTGCAGCCGTGCAGGTTATCTACTACATCTTGCAAAACCTACAGGACATGCATGTGTGTTATCTGATTACTGAAGTATGTACTATCATGTGTGACCTTCATATTTTTTGGCTAGTAGCAACGAAGAAACATATTATTTTTCAGCTAAAATTAGGAGGGAAACTATATAAGAGGTTGCTGCTCTAATAAAGGTAACTATATAACTTCTGGGAAAAAAAACTTCCTCTAGCAGGATGCTGCTCTATTAAGAGTTCCACCCCTGAGGACAAACTTCCACCAATGGTAACTGAAAACACATTCAAATGGAAATCACATACTGAAATTGCATACTGAATGTGTTGGAATTCATCAACTATGTGTTGTCTACTAAAAGCACTAAAAAATAACAGAGCTAAAAAATCACAAGATAAGGAGTTATCTACTAATTCATTCACTCATGTCATTCACAAGATAAGAAGACACAAATACATAAGGAAGGTGCTGAGTGGATGCAAGAAGTTTCATTGTATGTCAGTGGAGTTCCAGCTATGGGTGCTGCTATAGAGGGCCATTCCTTGGACGTGTTCTTATTCCATTCCTTAATACTTCTGCAAGCAAGAGCTTTTTTTAGTTATGTATATGCTATGTTGGACCACTGATTGTAGCATTTTACTGGAAAGATTGTGCTTATTCATGCCAATGTCATCGGATGCGTGCTTGTTTCTATAAGAAAAGAAAAAATGAAACTTTGATTATCATACTGAAGCATACAGATTAGTATGCAAATGTCATAATAGTTATTGTCTATGACAGATTAGATAATGTGCTTTATGCTCTACCAATTATAATGTCATCGTTGATACTTAGCTAGGTTGACTTGTTATCCGCTATATGTGAAGCCCACATTAAAGTTTCCAAATTGAAGTTAGTAGGCATGTATACACTTGTAAGTAGACCAGATCAGGATGCAAATAGCCAAATAGCTTAAGTTAGGGTTCGGCCGCTGGGCTGCTGGCTTTTGCACAACAGCAATGGAAGAGAAAGAGCGAGCATACCTAGTTGATGCTCGTCGACGATCAGGGACCCGACGAGGAATCCGGCTCCTTAGGTAACCCTATCTGCCCTCCTTTTGGGCATCTGAGAACAAACTATTCCACCCTCCTTTGTGGGCACCTCTGACTTTATACTATATAATGTGGACATTTTACTATATCAACGATGACCATACATGAATTTGGTATGAACAAATAAATCTGACCATACCAATCGGATCGGCTGCTCGTAGTATTCCTTCGCCGCCACCGGAGCGCACCACTGGTGGTCTGGTCCGCGACGTCTCGTGCCGCCTTAATGACGCCACCGACTACGTCTGCTTCCACGCCGTCTGTGTTGCATTTGCATCTCTGTAATCGTGTCAAGAAGTGTATCAGCATGTAGTTGCATTGATAGGTGTTTAGTTTGTACACAAGCACGTTTGTAATTTACGTAGATTCTTGGGCGCTGCGGTGACTGCACACGCAGGCGCGCCGTGACCACGTCAAGAGGCCACTCCCCATTATGGCGAGCACGCCGTGCATGTCGCACGGGCGTCCGAATTATAAGGCACACCGTGCAGCTGCTAACCGTGGCGGGGGATGCGGATCAAGGCCTTGATAAGGAACAAACAATGCATCAAAAAAAGCTGCGCTATTCGCAGTGAAACATCGTGTGTGTCTCTCTCTCTCGTTCGACAGTTCCAGCTCCTGGTGACCGTGCTCCGGGCATCGCCGGAGCCGCCGCGATCATAGGACGGCGAGCCGCCGGTCCTAACACGTGGTATCGGAGCCAAGTTGGATGCAATATAGTGGATCCGTGAGTCCACCGAGAGAGCCAGCCAAGAAGAAGCGAGTGATTCCCCGTCGACAACCGCCGGTGATCGCCATGGGTGATCAAGGAAGCTCCTCCGGTGTCAAGGAAAGTTCCCTGCTGTGGCCAATGCTGACGCGCGACAACTACACCGAGTGGGAGATGCTGATGCAATGCAACTACGAGGCGTTGGAGATCTGGGGGGTGATCGACCCAGGTACAAACCCCAAGCGGGCGCAAGAATGGCAAGCCATGAGCGCACTTCTACGTTCTGTTCCCAAGGAGATGTGGCAGTCGCTCGGTCGGCACAAGACCGTGAAGGAGGCGTGGGCGGCGGTGAAAACCATGCGGGTCGGTGCCGATCGAGTGAAGGAGGTGAACGCCCAGAAGCTGCTCAAGGAGTTCGAGAACATCGCCTTCAAGGAGGGCGAGTCCATCGACGACTTCGGTATGAGCATCACCAACCTCGCCGGCAACCTCAAGACGCTCGGTGAGACGATCGACGACGAACGCGTGGTCAAGAAGTTCTTACGTGTGGTCCCCGCGAGGTTCAATCAGATGGTGGTGTCAATCGAGATGTTTTGCGATCTCAAGACACTCACCATCGAAGAACTCGTTGGGCGACTGCGCGCGGCGGAGGAGCATCTCGACGACAAGGTGGACAAGGTCACCGACAAGTTGGGGCACTTGATGATGATCGAGGACGATTGGCTGGAGAAGCACAAGCATCGTTTCCAAACCGGGGCCAAGCCGGGTGGAAGCGGTGGAGGCGGTGGCGGCTACAAGAAGGGCAAGGCGGCAGTGCACTCTGACGGCGGCGCCTCAGGTGAGGTCAAGTTGACTTCCGAGGGCACGCCACGGAGAAAAGGCCGATGCCGAAACTGCAGCATCTACGGTCATTGGGAGCAAGACTGCAAGCGGCCCAAGAAGGAGAATAAGAAGGATGGGGCGCAGCCAGAAGCAAACGTCGTCGTGGGCGGCGCAGATCAAGTCGGTGCACTGATGCTGGCGACCTGCGACGTCGCATGTGCGCCACACTGCGTCCATCTGTCAAAAAAGGTAATACTTGTGGATGTTCCTGATGGGCTATGGGTGCTAGATACAGGCGCCAGCAATCACATGACAGGATCAAGATTGATGCTGTCACAGCTCGATGAAAGGATTCACGGATCAGTCAGATTTGGGGATGGATCACGCTTTGAAATCCAAGGTATGGGATCTGTGGTGATGCAAGATCGCCACAAAGGCCACAAAGTCCTAACTGATGTGTATTACATTCCTGCATTGAAAAGCAATATTATCAGTTTGGGGCAGTTAGAAGAAAAGGGCTTTAAATATGTTGGGGAAAATGGAAGAGTTTGTGTGTTTGATCAGGATAGGACACTACTGATTTCTGCACCTAGAGTTGGAAATAGACTGTACCTTGCTAAGTTTGAATTAGCTCCACCTGTATGTTTGCTGTCACAAACAGAAGATGTGTCTTGGAAGTGGCATGCTAGGTTTGGACATTTGAACTTTAGAGCTTTGAATGATTTGAGTTCAAAAGGGATGGTGACTGGTATGCCAACGGTGACTAGAATTGAAAAGGTGTGTGATGGGTGTGTCTTGGGCAAACAGCACAGAACTCCAATTCTTAAAGTGTCTAGCTATAGAGTAGAGAAGAGGCTGGAGCTTGTTCATGCAGATCTTTGTGGGCACATCACTCCTAAGTCAATAGGGGGTGCATCCTATTTCTTGCTTGTAGTGGATGATTAGCAGGTATATGTGGGTGGAGATGCTCAAAACAAAGGATGAAGCTCTTGAGTGTTTCAAGAGGATAAAACTCAGGGCTGAGGCAGAATCTAATGGAAAGCTCAAAGCACTGAGAACAGATAGGGGGGTGAGTTTAACTCCAATCTGTTTTCAGTTTTCTGCTTGGAAGGTGGCATCAAGCATTACACTACCACTCCCTATACTCCCCAACAGAATGGGGTGGTTGAGAGAAGAAACCAAACTGTGGTGGAGATGGCTAGGTGTATGCTCAAGAGTATGAAAGTGCCATCAAATTTGTGGGGTGAAGCAGTCTGCACTGCTGTTTATGTGTTGAACAGTGCCCAACTAAGTGTCTGAACATCAAAACCCCATTTGAGGCTTGGCATGGTAGGAAACCAAGTGTGAATCATCTGAAAACTTTTGGTTGTATTGCACATGTGAAGAAGATTGGTCCAGGTCTGAACAAATTGTCTGACAGATCAAGCAAAATGATTTTCATAGGCTATGAGTCTGGGACAAAAGGCTACAGATTCTTGGATCCCACTACCAACAAACTGGTGGTAAGTAGGGATGTTATATTTGAGGAGAATGTACCTTGGGATTGGAGCAACAAGACGGCAACATTGAGTCACTTTGTCGGAAGGTTTTGTGGTTCACTATGATCTTACCGACGAGATCCGACAATAGAAGTTTTGGATGACCAACTGGCAGGATGAGGCAAATGGAGGAGCCCCTGTTGAGCAGGGAAGGTGTTGTGGCTCCAGATGAAGCAGCACCAAACTCTCCACACTCACCAAGTGCAAGATCAAGCCCGAAATCAAGGTTGGGAAACACCACCTAATCCGAATGCGAGAAGATTCGAACAAGGCCCCGTCGGGTATAGAACACCGACGACCTATTTGACTCAATAGAGATAATACATGACTTTGAATACAGTGGGATCTGCATGTTGGCAGCTGATGAACCAGCAAATGTTGAACAAGCTCTAGAGGAAAACTGTTGGAGGAAAGCTATGCAGGCAGAAATGGAGGCAATTGTGCAGAACAAAACTTGGGAGTTTTCTGAACTGCCCAAGGACCACAAGGCAATTGGCCTCAAGTGGGTGTTTAAGGTGAAAAGGGATCCTGATGGTAAAATTGTGAAACACAAGGCAAGGTTAGTGGTGAAGGGATATGCACAAGTTCATGGTCTGGACTATGATGAGGTTTTTGCCCCTGTTGCCAGACTTGAGACAGTGAGGCTGTTGCTAGCACTTGCTGCACAAGGAGAATGGCAAGTTCATCATATGGATGTCAAGTCTGCATTTTTGAATGGGAATTTGAAAGAATATGTGTATGTTCAGCAACCACCTGGCTTCACTGATCCTAGAGCACCCAAGAGAGTCTTAAAGCTGAAGAAAGCCCTGTATGGCCTCAAACAGGCTCCAAGGGCCTGGAATGCCAGGTTAGACCAGGAGCTGTACAAGCTGGGGTTCAAGAGATGTGCTGATGAGCATGCTGTGTACAAGAGAGGTACAGATAGATCACTGCTGTTAGTAGGAGTCTATGTAGATGATCTGATCATCTGTGGGCCTGACAATAATGTCATTGAAAGTTTCAAGCAGCAGATGAAGGACAGTTTTAGTATGAGTGATCTTGGCCTGTTGAGCTATTATCTAGGCTTGGAAGTCAAGCAGAAGCCTGGAGAGATCACCATAAATCAGAGTGCAAATGCAAAGAAGATAGTTGAGGTAGCAGGCATGAAAGGATGCAACCCTGTTGACACACCCATGGAACAGCACATCAAGTTGTTGCCAGGCAAAGCTGAGTTAGTGAGCAATGCAACAAAGTACAGAAGCTTAGTAGGCAGTCTGAGATACTTGGTCAATTCTAGACCTGATCTTGCTTTTGCTGTTGGCATGGTGAGCAGGTTTATGGAAACCCCAAACTCTGAACATTGGGGAGCAATTAAAAGGATTATCAGATATGTTGCAGGAACCACTGAACTTGGTTACAGATATGTCAAGGGGTCACATTCAGAGCTAACTGGGTACACTGACAGTGACCATGCAGGAGATCTTGAGAAAAGGAAGAGCACAAGTGGTGTTCTGTTTTTCTTGGGAGGCAATGCCATTACTTGGAGTTCACAAAAGCAGAAAGTTGTTTCTTTGTCTTCCTGTGAGTCTGAGTATATTGCAGCAGCAATTGGTGCCTGTCAGGGGGTGTGGTTTAGTAGATTACTGTCAAAACTTGTTGGTGGTGAAGTGAAAAAATTCAACCTGCTGATAGACAACAGGTCTGCAGAGGAGCTGAGCAAAAACCTAGTCTTTCATGAGAGATCTAAGCATATAGACACTCGCTACCATTTCATTAGAGAGTGTGTATCTGATGGAGTGGTGGAAGTTCGACATGTCAGCACTGATGATCAGCTAGCTGATATCCTAACCAAGGCACTTGGGAGAATCAGGTTCATCGAACTGAGGAGACAGCTGGGCATCGTCAGAGTCTGAAGCTTGACAAGATTAGGGGGTGAAATGTTACATTTGCATCTCTGTAATCGTGTCAAGAAGTGTATCAGCATGTAGTTGCATTGATAGGTGTTTAGTTTGTACACAAGCACGTTTGTAATTTGCGTAGATTCTTGGGCGCTGCGGTGACTGCACATGCAGGCGCGCCGAGACCGCGTCAAGAGGCCACTCCCCGTCATGGCGAGCACGCCGTGCATGTCGCACGGGCGTCTGAATTATATGGCGCACCGTGCGGCTGCTAACCGTGGCGGGGGATGCGGATCAAGGCCTTGATAAGGAACAAACAATGCATCAAACAAAGCTGTGCCATTCGCAGTGAAACATCGTGTGTGTCTCTCTCTCTCGTTCGACAGTTCCAGCTCCTGGTGACCACGCTCCGGGCATCGCCGGAGTCGGCGCGATTATAGGACGGCGAGCCGCCGGTCCTAACAGTCTGCAGGCCATGGCGCGACACCCTGCCGCCAGAGCCGCACCGCCCCATGTTCCAGCCGTGGCTCGTCTCGCCGCGCGGCGCCACGGGCCGCCCGAAGGTGCGCCGCGTCTTCTCGCGCAGTCCGACGATGCTCCGCACGGTTCCTATTCCGGGCACGGATCTGGCGATCAGCCCCAGCGACGGCGTCGCCGCTTGGGTCCTCAACAGTGGTCGTCCTGAGCCTACTAGTGGCCTCCTGCGCTCTCTCTTCGGACCTTCACCCAACACCCGCTTGCCACGCTTCCCCGAAGAGGCCGCGTCGTGGCTGAACCACGCGGTCGGCATGGTCGCCGGCGATGGCACCGTCGTGATCTATGCAGACATCTATGTCGCTAGTTATCACCACAGCAGCCATACCTTAGAAGCTGCAGTTCTACGTCCCGGCGACAAGACGTGGACGACGACGCAGAGGGATAATCTGTACTTCCATTGTCCCAGCTACCACAGCTCCAAGGCATATCGCCACGGCAAGATGGTTGTATGCGACGGAGGACACTTATGCTTCCTCATACCTGTGGGCCAGGCTGATACTACCACCAGTGGGTGGATGCCAGATGGAGATGGTGTCCGAACTCAATGGAGTTACCTTCTGAAGTCTCGTGGTCAGGTTCTATGGGTTTTCGTTCAAATAAAGATCAAAAGTGCATACTACACTGACCGTCGGGATCACTCTGACGTCGGCAGCCTCCCAAGCGCGTTCACGTTGTCCGTGTACGCGCTGCCGGAGGAGGAAGGTTGCGACAAGCCAAGATGGGTGCAGATGGACCGCTGGAGCCTGAATGACCGCGTCCTCTTCCTCAGGTGCCCCGGCAGCTTTGCAGTGGATGCAGCTTTGCTCGGCATGAACGGAGGCTGCGCATACTTCGTTGACAGGTGGATGCTCTATTCTATGCTCTGGAGCAAGATAGCAAAATACCAATGCCTTCTGTTCAGGTACAGCTTCCGTGACGACATGTCCGAGCTTGTGGACAATCTGTTGGACGGTTGGGGCAGTGGCGCTCGCGCCTATTTTTGGATTACACCCCGACCTGCCATTACTCCGAGAGAGAGGTAATAAAAAAATGTTGGTGGCAAACCCAAACAAGATTTCATCCTTCAACCTAATATACTAGTGTGGATTCACTACGTGTATCACTCTCCGACATGACACAGTTGTTTGAACAGTTTTCCCAGCATTTTGCAAGGACAGCAGAAGCCCACCAAGTGAATGAGAACAAGAGTTTGGAAGCAAGGTGCCACGTTCGGCCCAGGTGGCATGCGTGAGTAGTGGTTCTGACTTCAGAACATGAAGAGATCAAGTTCCGCTTGGAGTTTCGTCTTGTTATCAAGGTCTAATGTTCCAATGGCTTGTGTGATTCACAAAGGTTTAGATGACTATAGAGGATTCGTGTCCAGTTTGCTTAACAGCAGACCCCTTCCTGGGTTAAGTGAATGTTGTTGGCGCAGAACGCGCTCTTCGACGTAGGAACGCGATGATGTCGATGGTGATCGCGGCGAGAACGTGAACTCGAACGAACACAAAGCAAAACACAGTTTTGGTGGTGCCAAACATCGCACCTTTTCGGTCCTCTTTATTTCTTATTTATAGACTCTGATCATGGGTACAAATGCCCTGATCCACCACGCCATGGTGTGCACCGTGCGTACTCCGTTTCTAGCAGAATACGCCGCGTGCGCGATACCTACCATGGCGTCCTAACTCTGACCGACTCCGGATGAGTCATGACCCGGCACGCCACCGGTCATGCCCTCCTACTATCTGAACAAGCTAGGACTCCTACTAACAAAAGATTACAGGACTCTCTATGCAGCAACTTAGCTAACAATTCTCCCCTTAAGTTTGATGCACTACGTCCACGCCGATTGCTCCTCTCAGCTCCTGAAATCTGGCACGCCCCAAGGCCTTTGTGAAAAGATCTGCCAGCTGATCTGCTGTGCCAATATGTTCAACCTCCACCTTGCCTTCTTCGATACGGTCACGGATGAAGTGAAACTTTGTGTCAATATGTTTACTTCGATCATGGTGTACTGGGTTTTTGCTCAGTGCAATAGCTGATTTATTATCCATGAGCAATTTTACCGACGCTTCTTTTGTTCCAAGTAGATCCCCGATCAAGCGACTCAACCAGACTCATTGACACGCTGCTGCTGCTGCTGCTGCTGCTGCCACATACTCAGCTTCACATGACGATAACGTCACAATCTTCTGTTTCTGTGAAGCCCAAGTGACAAGATTACCTCCCAGGAAGTAGATAAATCCAGTAGTGCTCTTCCTGTCTTGTATATCTCCGGCAAAATCTGTCACTGAACCCAAGGAACACTAGATTCAGTTCAGCACCTTTGCCATACTTGCAGCCATAGTCAATTGTCCCTCTCAGATATCGCAAGATCATCTTAACTGCACCCCTGTGAGCCTTAGTTGGAGCATCCATAAACCTGCTAACAACACCCACCGAAAAAGCCAAATCGGGTCTGGTGTTCACAATATATCTCAGGCTGCCTATGATGCTTCTATATGCAGTAGGTCTGACAACTTCATCTTCAATCCTCTTGCACAACTTGAGTCGAGTCTCCATTGGTGTTGCAGTAGGATTACAGTTAAGCATCCCTGCATTCTCCAAAATCTTTCTAGCATATGCACTCTGACTCAATGTGATCCCACTTGGTCCTTGCTTCACCTCAATGCCTAGGTAATAACTAAGGATCCCCAGATCACTCATGTTGAACTTTCTCATCATCTCCTGCTTAAACTGTCTGATATGACTAATATTTGGACTAGAGATGACCAAATCATCAACATAAACTCCAACAAGCAAGAAAGAATCACTGTTGCCCCTTCTATACACTGCATGCTCCAACTCACTTCTCACAAAACCGAGAGCCAATAGCTCTTTATCCAGTTTTGAGTTCCAGGCTCTCGGAGCCTGTCTCAAACCATAAAGTGCCTTCCTGAGCTTCAAGACTTCGTCACCTCTGCCTATGATGAAACCGGGTGGTTGCTTGACAAACACTTGTTCAGTAAGTTCTCCATTGAGAAACGCCGACTTCACGTCCATATGGTGGACTTGCCATCCTCCTTGTGCTACCAATGCCAAAATTACCCTGACTGTTTAAATCCGGGCCACCGGTGCAAAGACTTCATCAAAATCCACTCCCTGCACTTGTGCGTAGCCTTTTGCTACCAATCGAGCCTTGTGCTTGATTATCTTTCCAGTGGGATCTTTTTTAACTTTGAAAACCCACTTAAGCCCTATGGCTTTCTGCTTTGCCGGCAAGACTGAAACTTCCCATGTTCGGTTTGCTTCAATGGCCTGCATCTCGGCCTGCATTGCCTGTCTCCAACACGATTCAGTTAAGGCTTCTTCTACCGAGGCCAACTCCTCTGCAGCTACTAAGCACAGCCCGCTATACTCTTCATCGGGTACTTCATCAGTTGAATCAAGCAAATCAAACACTGTCCTGTACCGCATAGGAATACCTTCTGAATCCACTGAACCGCCTGTCGGAGGTGAGACAAACTGAATCTAGCCTGGTGGCGTCGAACCCACTGATCCTGCTGATCCGGCGTTAGGTGTGTGTGGCGGTGTAGCTCCATTACCCATGCTTGGAGATGGAATTTGCAGGCGAGGCCGGTGCTGCACCATCATCTGAAGAATCAGCCCCAAGCTCTTGTTCACGGTCTGTTGTCGGACCGTGAACAGTGTCAGGATACTCGACAGTGAAAGTGTATCTTGGTGCTGCTACTGCTTCATTGCCTTGCTCATCCTCCCCCCAATTCCATGCCTTCTTCTCATCGAAGAGGACGTCTCTAGAAATCATCAAACGCTTCCTTGCTGGATCATACACCCTGTAGCCTTTGCTGCCGGATTCATAACCGAGAAAAATTCCTGGAATTGCTCTGTAAGTTAATTTTGTCAGACTTGGACCAAGTTTCTTTGCTTACGCCGTGCATCCGAATGTGCGCAAATGCTTAACTCCAGGTTTTCTGCCAAACCACACCTCATAAGGCGTCTTGCCATTCAAGCTTTTTGTTGGTGCTCGGTTCAACAGGTAGACTGCTGTATTGGCAGCCTCCCCCCAAAATCTGCCCGGCACCTGCATGGATTTCATCAAGCAGCGCGCCATCTCTACAACTATCTGGTTGCGTCGCTCCACCCCCCGTTCTGCTAAGGTGTGTATGGTGTCGTCGTATTGTGCTTGATCCCATTGTCATTGCAGAAGGTCACGAACATGACCGAGTTGAACTCTCCACCGCAATCTGTTCTGAAAGCCTTGAGATGTCGACCAGACTCGACCTCGGCTGCTGCCTTGATTTTCTTAAATCATGCAAACGCTTCATCTTTCATTGCAAGCAACTCGAGCCACATGTATCTGCTCATATCATCAATGACTAACAGAAAATATGACTTGCCTCCCGGCGTAGATGGCGAGATCTGTCCACACAGGTCGGCATGAACTAACTCCAGTGCTTCTTCAGCGCGATACACCGTGGCTCGAGGAAACGGCGCTCGATGCTGCTTGCCAAGGGCGCAGCCGTCACAGGCTTGTTCTACCGCGTGAACTCGCGGCAGTCCCATGACCATCTCCTTGGAGCTCAACTCTCGCAGCGATCGGAAATTGAGATGTCCGTATCTTGCATGCCAAAGCCACGCCGTCTCGTCCATCTTGGTCATCAAGCATACTGGTGTCGCCAACTTGACCTTCATGATATACAATCTGTTCTTCCTTTCTGCTTTGATCAACACGCCTTGCTGCCACTCTGCAGTTTGTCTTTTCTCGAAGACTGTCATGACGCCGTGATCTATTTCAACCCGGCACCCAGCCTCCTCCAACTGCCCGAGGCTGACTATGTTGCATCTCAGTGAGGGGATGTAGTAGACATCTGTAAGAACACGATGCTCATCACATTTTCCTGTCAGGGCCACTGCTCCTAAACCTTGTATCTCCACGGTAGAGCCATCCCCAAAGCGTACTGCTCCACGAACAGACTCATCGAGGCTCACCAACGCCTCCTTGCTGTCTGTCGTATGGTTTGTAGCGCCTGTGTCTAGGATCCAAGCTCCTTCATGATACTCTGATGGGAACACTCGCCTAATTCAGGAACACCTCCTGCTCACATGTGACCGGTGCTCTTGCGATCGAACACACCTGTGCCACAAGGAGAGCTCCAGTCTCGACGTCGCCCAGAGCGTGATGAACTGCGTCCTTCTTCTCCTCCTGCATCTTCGTCTTGCACTCCCGAGCAAAGTGCCCATATATCTTGCACTTGTTGCATCTTCCTTTTCTTCTGGGAGTTCCCATGGATGTGAGTCTCTTACCAGAGTCACGCGTGTCACCATCACCGCGTGCACCAGAGCTATCCTTTCGGACATAACAGTTGCCATCCTTCTTGTGACCCGATGAAGAAGATGAATCTGAGAATCGACTCTTGTTCTTCAGGTTCCATTGTTCTTCGGTCATCATCAGATCGGCAGTTTTCTCTGTGATCTTATTGTTGATGGCATTTATACCCTGTTTTTACCCCATTAAAAGCCGTCAACAATGGTTGAGTTCGGAGATAACACCACGCCAATGAGTAGTGATATAGGTACAATTGACTTGGTTCCAGATGTACGTGTCGTTATTTGGGTGCAGGTGCAAACAGGCACTTTCCAGTGTCCGGAAGCTCCGAATGAAGATAGAACCACCAACCAAGATGGCCAATGGACAAACCAACTCCACGTTCATCAATGTCCTGACCTCTGAAGACAGTGTGCAAAAGATGAGCACAATGGTCAGGTCGGCCGACCTGACATTTGTGGGTCCAATACCACCATTGTGCTTAGAATTGCATGGTAAAGCTACCTGCAAAAGATGGCCCTTTGGTTCCACCAAAGGTAGGTCGACCGACCAACCTTTGGGACCATCTTAGACACTGCCAGAACACTAGAGTCACCCCAATACGTCCCAAGAAAGTGCCACCTTTGGATCACAAGTGTTCTTCCTTGCAAAGACCAATATCGTACCACATGGATCCATAGGTCCACATGGAAGCAACCAAGAGTCCAAATGAGCTCAAATCTGGGAGACACACTCTATGACATGAGGGGACTGCAGTGGAGCAAGGCTAGTGGGCCCACATGACAGAAGCCCGGTCGGCCGACCGGACTTTGGTGAGATTTCACCTTGCCAAGCATCCCACCGACCTTAGGAGCTTCTAGAAGGCTGGTGGGACCCATGTGTCAGTAAAACCCTGGTCGGCCGACCTGACATGTGGGCCCACTGAAGGTCGGTTGGCCTCCCACCGCCTTCCTGCATGGCCTCCATGTGTCCAAGCATCTCAAACGTTGATTGAAGACGGTGGAAGGTCGGTTTGATCCAACGGCGCATGGTGAAGATCACGCGGATCGCTGACATGGCGTTTCCTTAGCCCCTACTCCACCTAGGACTATAAATACCCCCTCACTCCCTCATTTGTAGGACATCAAGGAGAAGCATCTTGAGAGCCATGTGAAGCTATGTAGTCCACTATAGTAGTAGTAGTGTGTGAGTTAGAGTGAGTTGAGCGGAGCTCGGGGTCTCCGGAGTCGTCTTCTGGAGAGTCTGGTATGTATTCCTCTTGTTCTAGTAAGATTCTCAGTATTTAATATATTTTATTCATGCTTTGCTTTCCTCTGAGTAGTGCTAGTATTTACTTTATGCCTTAGTTATCGTAAGTATACATCCTTTCTGCTGGCACATTGCTCTCTCTTGAGCGAGCGTATGTTAGGCTCCTGAGTGAAGTGCTCTAGGCCCTTGTCTAGGTTTAGAGTAGTAGAGATAGTGTAGGCGCGGTGTCTAGACTAGATCTGCCGGTGTGAACGTCTGGTTGCTCCCAGGAACGCCCAGAGTGAAGTGTGACAGCCTTCCGTTGGGACCTTGGAGTTCTCCTGAGCGTGTTGTTAGGTTAGATTGCAGGCCTGCACTGGTGGCCGCTTCAGGGGGTGTTATTTAGCAAACAGTCTCGCCCATCGGCCACAGTAGAAAGATAGAGTTAGCTCTCACGTATACTTAGGATAGCTGGGTCAGGATCTAAACGCTAGGACTAATTCAAGGAAGTAAGCCAAGATCCATTAGGAATCTTACACTCTCTCATTGTCCTCTCACCTAGCTGCTATTCCATTAGTTATCCCTTAGACTCTCTTACCAACTCCTTGATCCATCCTTCCTATCCACTTCATTCATCCCACTATCACTAGTGATACTAGATGATAGACATCTGGATCTCCTTTCCATATTGACTCCTAGCTACAGCTTTCCCTTGGGAGAAATATAAATCGACAACCTTGGAATACTCCTTGGTGAAATGCTACAGCGGTACATTCTGTGCGCTTGCGGAATATCCAATAGATATAGAATTACCCCTCCTGGCATCTCTAGCGTTGCTGCCATACTTCTAGTGGTTGCGCTAAGAAATGCCAACACTTATCGACAGTGGGCTCAAACCGATCCTCGGCAGCCCTCAACCGGCCGATCAATTCCTCAACAGTGAGGGTATCTAGATCGCTGAACATCTCTATAGCAACTGCTACTTGATTATACTTTGCTGGAACAACTCTGAGGAATTTTCTTACCACACGCTTATCATCGATGTTTTTTTCACCAAGCCCTTGTAGATCGGTGGCAATCTTGGTTATTCTCATGGCGAAGTGCTCGACCGTATCTCCGGCTTTGAAGTTGATCGACTCGAACTCCCCCAAGAGCTTCTGAGCATTGACCGCCTTGACGCGATCCGCTCTGAGACGCATCGACTTGATGGCCTCCCAAGCTTCCTTCACCGTTTTCTTGTTCGAGAGCATGGCGTGCATCTCGGTCGGCACACCGCGGAGCATGGCCCCAAGGGCCAACCTGTCCCGGCGTCGCTCGACTTTCTCTCCCGTGATAGCGTCCCAGAGGAACATCGCCTCCAGATTGCACTGGACGTGCGAGGACCACTCCTGGTAGTTTGTGCGCGACAACATGGGCCAGAGAAGGTTCCCTGCCGCTTGGTTGAGCGCCTTGATCATCTCCTCCTTGTCTGAAGAACCCATCTATGGCGGTCTGGCCTGCTTCCTCTTCTTCGATCCCGGTAGCTTCTCTCCGGCTGTCCCGTCTTCTCTTGACTGCCTTCGTTCACCTCGGCACCGCCCCTACGAGCTGATACCAGTTGTTGGCGCAGAACGCACTCTTCGACGCAGGAACGCGACGATGTCGATGGTGATCGCGGCGAGAACGTGAACTCGAACGAACACAAAGCAAAACACAGTTTTGGTGGTGCCAAACATCGCACCTTTTCGGTCCTCTTTATTTCTTATTTATAGACTCTGATCATGGGTACAAACGCCCTGATCCACCACGCCATGGTGTGCACGCCACCGGTCATGCCCTCCTACTATCTGAACATGCTAGGACTCCTACTAACAAAAGATTACAGGACTCTCTATGCAGCAACTTAGCTAACAAATGTTCATCCAAAAGCCGAGACTCCAATCTTTTCCTTGCAACTTTTTGTTTACATTTTAGGATTTTGTAGAGTGCGCACTACTACTAAAGCACTGCAACAAAATCACTGCACCGGCTAGGAATGAATATGCAGTGTTTTCAGTTGTCCGATGTGATTCAGCCTCCAATTTCCTGAACCATCTCGAGGCTTCCTTAGTAGTGAAGCTGCTCCGCTTGAGAGGCTAACGAGTGGGCTCAGGATCCGGTGGAGTCGTTTCTTGTGCCATGCTGTCTGCGTGACTTTGTTGAGGGAGTGGCCGACAGCACCTCGTACCCATTGAATGGGCCAGTGCCGTGGAGTTGGACACCTGGTGGGATGGCCGACGCTCTGGAAGCTGGTTGCTAGCACGTGCGTTCAGCTCGGAGAGCCTTTGGCAGTAGGGCTTTGATGAGCCCCGAGCAGTGGTGGCTCTGCCCAAGTTCGACCAGAGCGTGTGCGCGAGCTTACCCGATGGTTATAGTCCCCGACTCCCGAGCGATTCTTGGGGGTTGGTCAGGGATCTGTCATTTGGGAACCTTTACTATCTCTAGGATTTAACATACTATGTTTATTGTTGGGGATCGTGCTCCACAATTTCTGTGGAAAAAACATACCCCTATGTTTAAACTCGCGTTAGTCACAGAAACACATTGAGCAACAACCGACACACTTCCACAAGACTAGTGCCGTCTGTTCAGGTACAGCTTGGATGAAGACATGTCTGAGCTTGTGGACAATATGATTGATTGTTGGGGCAATGGCGCTGGCGCCTATGTTTGGATGACATCCCGACAACCTTCCATTGCCCTGAAGAGGGAATTAAAAATGTTTCTTTATTTTTTTGGGAACCAAAACTTGATGTCATGCTTCACATTAAAGGCATATTTGGATCCCTTCATTTTGCCCAACCATTAACACATGCGGTCACAAAATCCAAATTTCTCCTAAGGATTTTAAGTCGACCGACGTTTTATATGGATACAGTCAAATATTGCCCGCCTCCCAAAACCGATATACATTGGCGATTCAAATGTCACCACCTTCTAAAATCGATTTATAGAGACATGGAAATGGACGGCCTGTGAAAATATAGCTAAGGCAACGCCAATATCAGGCTTTGTATAAATAATTAAATATAAGAGTGGGTTTCCTTATATCCACTCTCTCTCTCGAGTGTGGCTCCCGTCCCTTTCCCATCTGTCTCCCTCTCCCTTAGAAAGTGTAGCGCCCCTTTCTCTACTTCCCCCACTGCCGGCAGGGTCAGCGCGGCGCCCTATCCCCCCCCCCCCCTCTCTCCCTCTCTCTCCCTCTCTCTCTCCCCCAAACCACTGGCACTTGCAGGGCGCGTGCGGCGATGGCGCTCTAGTCTGAGCGATGGCAGCCCCCCGACAAATCTCCCCACTCTCGGTGGCGGATTTGACCACCAACAGGCCATCGACGATGGTGGGGGTATGTAAGTGCGATCAAGCCCTAAAGTGGGTTTTGACGTTGATGACCTCCAAATTAGAGAACTAAAGAGAATCGTTGAGATAAGAAACAGGGAATCATAGATTGATGAAAAACAGGGAATCATAGATTGAGGATGATGTACAGGTTGCAGGGGTCCCAATTATAATTGATGGCTGGACTTGACTCAAGGAGGATTAAAATTCGTTTTATTTTAAATATTGAGTTTAGGAAGATCAGTTGACCAACGGTGCAACCAAATGCTCAAAGTTTCATTTCAAGCATCCTCACACTCAGCCAAACACAGCTAACAAAAATTCACATCATCTGCACTGTTTTGGCAAGGCCGCCACTGGTGCCCTTTGAAGGCCGGCAATGCCGCCCTTCATTCCGACCATTAGGCTCAGCCCTATTTAACCAGCAGGCTCGGCCCACAACGATCATCTTCTTTTCCCCATCCATTCTCATCGACACAGAACAACTCAAGAACTATCTGTAACTCCTCCATTGTTGCTCCTGCATCCCTCAAGCAAACCTTTGATTTCCACCATCAAATCATGAGAGAAAAGGCAGCAAATTTTGATTGGAGAGTGGATCTACTGATTCCCACTGTCAAAAGAGCATTTGGTTCACGGTTGGCCGGCAGTTCTAGGGTTTGTTACTCTTGGAGCTTGCTCCTAGCCATCTAGGCATCGCCCTTGAATTGCCAACATGTGTGGCGACCTTGGGAGGTTTGTAACCACTGTTGACACTAGATACGCACACGAAAGAATCAAAGAGAAATAATCCGCAAGCGCACGGATATCGGTGAGCACTTCACCCGGGAGATAAACCCTGAGTATCGTATTTGTTTTTATCCGCTAAGAGAAAACATGCAATAGACTAACCCGATCTTTACTACTACCCCTGGGCTGCTAGTCAAGTGAGAATTAAGCGATATAGAGAGAACTCCTTCGTCGCCTTTCTTCTAACCTATGGCAAGCTTTGAGACTACCGTTCTAAGGGGGTACCCGAGGAATAGACACCGCAAAGGATGCTAAACCGGGCACAAAGGACCTACCTTACCTACCAACGGGAAGTGGATTACAAAGGTAATAAAGGGATTGTCACTTCCCTCACTACTACCACGATTCCGGCCGAATAGGGAGCATCTACAAGTGAACCTAGCCTAAGCACCACGCTTATGCTAAAGAACAATTACTCTATTCCCAACGCGAAGCGAATAAAGTAAACTTGTAAACCAAAGAACAATAATAACAACGAACTTACTAGTATTAGAAGTTGAATTGCCGAATGATTCTCGAAACCAAGCCTCGGGTTAGGAGACTTGATCCCGCAGTACACTGGAGAGGAGACACCGACAGCCGGGCTTCCTCCAAATCTACCTCCACTCTATACTCTCTCAATCTCTCTTGATACTAATACCCTATAGAGATAGATCCATTCGAGGGACCCTTCTCTATCTAACTCTCTCTAGATTGAAGTCTTGAATGAATTGGAGAATGAATTAGGGTTTCACCCAGGGGCCAGGGTCTCTGCTTATATAGCCCCCTAGGATTAACCACAGCCCTCGGATCAAACCGACCTAAATGGACGATAATTATTGATCTTCAAAGTCGGTGGAGGCAGGATCCGCGAGACTCCACCTGATTGGTGGAGCTGGGAGTCGGCCGACTCCCCTCCCCTCGGGTCGGCCGACCGGCCGGTGCCGGAGTGGGCCCTGTGTTTCAGTGTCGCCTTCTCGGAGTCTTCTAGATTATACTTTTTCACCCGTTCGGTCTTTCTCTCTATGTAAACCCGACATGTGGGCCATCTTGGGTAGTTTTCAGTGTCACCCCGCAGAAATAGATATTCACCAAAACTCGTGGAATTACGTCGGTGGTAACCCTATATCTATCAAGTATTTATGAATAGGTCCATTTGCATGCTAGGTTGACGGTTAATTTTATGAGTTAACGACCGTCAACAACCACCATCTGCAGCAAAGAATTCACCCCTCACTTCAAGATTTAACTCTCTTGACTTGAGAACGAGGGAAGAGCAAGCCTTTGTGGTGACCTCAACAACGTGGACTTAGGCAAGCCTTTGTGGCGAGCTGAACCACGGGATAAATACTTGTGTCTTGTGTGCTTCTAGTTTTTAATCTACAGGATTTTGTGTTGAGGAGCTGCTGCTAGGGTTGTTATTGCCCGATCTACTTTCTAGCAAAGTTTTTGTTAGTTAAATTTCAGCTCTATCTAACAGTTTGGACTTTTGTAGGCCATCAGTGCCGCCCTACCCTAGGCCGGCAGTTGCGCCCTAAGATCTGACAAGAGTTATTTGAAATTTTTCAAGCCTATTCACACCCCCCCTCTAGGCCACTTTTCTGTTTCCAGAGATCCTATTGGGTATATATATGGATCCGTCAACAACTGAGTGGATCCGGCCAAAGGCGGCGGCTGAGGCCCGAAATCAGCTCCACTGAGCTAATTCAGTCATGGCGGCGGCTAGCACTATGCCACAAAGAGCTACTGCAGCGGGTGTTTTCTGTTTTCCATGGTAGGCAACCGCGTCCGCAGCGGGCAACATAATAGGCCCGCTACGGTTAATGAGATTAACCACAACGGGCCTGTTATATGTTACCCGCTGCGGTAAATGATTTAAAAAAAGAAAATAACCTTGTATAGGCCCGGCGAGCCCATCGAGCCCATCCAAGGCTAGGCCGCCACCACCGTTTGGCCCCGCACCACCGCAGGGAGCGAGGAGAGGGAGAGGCGCGCCGCCGCCGAAGCTCCTCACGCCACAACTGCTGCTCCACTGTCGTGGTTCCTCGCGCCACCGACCGCGCCTCGCGCCACCGCGCCCCTCGCACCGCTGCAGATCCAGGTGTGGAGAGAGGCTGGGGTTGCCACCTTCTCCTCCATCTCGAAGGCGCATAGGAGGCCGGGGACGCCACTCCATCTCAAAGGCACGCAGAGGCTGGGATTGCCACCTCCACCTCCGTCTTGAAGGCGCGCAGGAGTCCGGGGACGCCACCTCCACCTCCATCCAGGTGAGGAGGAGTGCTTTGCTCCCCAGCTCCACCGGATCTGGGAGGGAGTGGGAGGAACCGCCAGGAGCCACCCTGGATCTTCCTCGACGGCGCCATATATGTTGGGAGAAAGAGAGAGTGAGACAAGAGCCCGGAGAGATGAGACAGAGGAGCTAGGGTTTCGATTTGGCTATGCCTTACCTGTATCTCGCTCGGGGAAGGGGGGAGGCCGTCGTTGGGCGAATCCGGCTCACCGGCCGTCATAGGGCCAGGGAGGAGGCCGTCATCGGGCGGATCCAGCTCGCCGGCCTTCATCGGGCCAGGGAGGACACCATCGTCGGGCGGATCTAGCTCGCTTGCCGTCGTCGAGCCAGGCAGGAGGCGCCCCCCGCGCAGCCTGCCGCCATGGGCCGAGCGCCGCCGTGGAGGCCCCCCGCGCGCGCCTCGTCGAGCCCCGCCATAGAGGCCCCCCACTCAATCCACCGCCATGAGGCCATGAGGGGAGGAGAGGGAGCTGGGGCGGCGTGCGGTGAGAAGTGGAGGACTCGTGTCCGTTCGAGAGAGGAGAGTTGTGCGGTGGGAGAGAAGTTGAGGAGAGTTGCTACTGCGGAGAGTGGGAGGTGCCGAAACCCTAACTCGGGTATATATATGTTGGCGAGTTAGTGGGCTGAGTGGATTTAGTGGGTTGGGCTTTATTAACCATAGCGGGCGTGATAGAATGCCTGCTACGGTAAATTGATTTACCGCAGCAGGCATGTTAAGATGCCCGTCACGGTAAATACCATATTTTTCGTGGCGGGCATCTTAACATGCCCGCTGCAGGGAATCAATTTATCGCAGTGGACAAAAGTGCTCGCCACGGTAAATAAAAGTTGTCCACTGTGGTAAATTGTGATGATTTAGCGCAGAGAGCAACTTAGAAGCCCGTCACGGAGGCCAAACACGTAACGCTGCAGTAATTCATTTTTTGACGTAGTGTAGGGCACAGATCCAGCCAACGCCGAGCTGGTCCAATCACCTGCGGTGGCGGTGGCATAAATAACACCACTGCCGGGTTGATCCGGTCACCAGTGTCCTTTCTAGTAGCGGGGCCATCGATGGGCTCAGTGGGAGGGACAACATGCAAGTGCACGTACGTATGTAGGCGATGGACACCAGTCGATTGGCTCTGTTTTCCTGGCGCCGCCAGTGATGTCGCACGTACGTACTACGCAAGAGGTGCCACAACACCGTCTACACATCTGCTGACGGCATGGTGGTCGTTGATCGCCGGATTGCAGCTCTCCGGAGAGAATGAAAATGCAGGCAAGACCGATGCGTTCCTGGGAGAGATTGAGAGGGCGACCACGCGAGCTAGCTGGAGAAACGGGGATTCGGCAATAAGCAAACGACGCTGGCTATTTATGACGAGCAAGATTCAAGGAATAACGTGTGGATAATTTTACAAATGGAGAAAGAGAATTTATTCGAGGCCTGTTTTTATACCAAATTATTGAAATGGGACTATATAAGACATGATGACAAGTATCTTAGAGTTGCTATTATTTGTATTAATCACATAATGACATTTACACATTCTAGTCATAGGTGGTATACCCAGTTGAATTTTAGCAATATGCGACATATTTCTATGAGGGTATTTTTCATTGAAAAGTGTTAATTGCATACGGTCACGCGTGCAACGCGAGCAATATGAATAGGAAATGGGCCAAATCGGGACCAGGAAGGTGCCGCCGCTGCGAGAAGCCGCTTCACCGTCACCGACTACCTCGTCGCCAGATGCGGCCTCACCGGAGAGCAGGCCCTCAAGGCATCCAAATCCATCCTCGGCCTCAGGTCTCCCTCGAGGCATGACGCCGTCCTCGCCTTCCTGGCCGGCCTCGACATCTCCGGCGCCACCTCGCCATGGTCGAGCAGGGCAGCAGGCCCTTGGTCGCCGCCAAAACACTATCTTCGTTTCCAATAACAATTCTCCTAGACTTTAGAAAAGAGTTTGTTAGGATGGAAAAAAGGTCGACATTGTAAAAAAGGAATCTTCATCTATAAAGATCATTTTATTTGCTTAGGGCTTAGTTGATTGAGCTATAGATACTCACAGATGTAATTTGGATGAATCAAGTAATAAAGAAATTTTGTTCCCTATGTCTCTTTCTCCCTGCACCATCCCTCTCCATGCAGTAATAAAGAAATTATGTTCCCTATGCCGCTAGCCACGAGCTCCATAGGTCTCGCGCACGCCTAAGGCGCATGCGCGCCCCCGGGCTGCCGACCGGGCCCATCTTCGGAGAGGCGGTTCCTTGCTGCGTGGAGAGGTCGGTTTCACTGGGGACTTCCACATGGAAAGTATGAAACCGTCCTATGGGGTAGGTTTTGGCCCTTCCATGTGGGGATGGAATATTTCCAAGGACCCCCTCCTCTCCACCTATAAAAGGAGGCTCCCTCCTTATTCATCAACAATTCAAGGGAGAAAAGAGCCACAATATTAGAGTTAGAGCACCACCCAAAAGGGCTATGCCCTACTAGCTAGTTAGACAAGAAAGAGAGATGTGAGGCATGGGAGCGGGGAGCCGCCGGGCTTGTCGACGCCTCCTAACCTTGTACCTCTACGGATATTCTACTCGGCTCCCTGATGGGATCTTGGCTAAGTGAGTGTTTGTGTTTCTTGTAGTCTTTTATGTCATTTATTTAGTTGAGCCTTACCAAGCTTGTTCATGGGTTCGCCGTCCGTCCTCGTGGTGGATGTTCTAGTAGAAGGTCCCTGATAAAGACGGATCACCCTGTACGACGCTAGAGTAGTAGTCGCTAGTGTAGACATGGTGTCTAGGCTAGATACTACCTTCGTTTGCCTCGCACTCCACTGTTGAGGGGTAGGCGGCAGGTGCTGTTACAGCCCTGTCTGTCCTCCGTAACCCCCCACGTCTGGGTGCGGCATAGAGTGTTGGCGTTTCTTAGCGTCGCTACCAGGCATGGAGGTTTAAGTCCATCCCAGGCAACGGCACCAGAAAGCCAATTGGTATAAGTTACGCAAACAGTGAAATCCGCAAGCGCACGGATACCGTTGTAGCTTTCACCCAAGAGTATTCCAGGGTATCGTATTTATCCTCAGGGAAGCAAAGGGTAAAGAAGATGATAATTAACCTTCATACATCTGCTAACTAATATACCAATTAGACTAATGAGGGGGTAAAAGATATGATCGGGGTTTTTGATAAGTGACACATACGGGAGAACCCTAAAAGATAGCGGAGCGAGACTAGCTAAGCTGAGAGGTCTACAGGAGATGCCAAGATTCCTATTTTCTTCTCCATTACTGTGGTTCTATTCTAGTCTATACCAAAGGAATAGCTAAGCGGAGTTCAACATAGCAGTTATACCAAGACACTTTGGAGCAGCTGTTCTTTTCCGGTTCTCGAAAAGACTGGGAAGGGGTAACCGGGGTCAGGCAGCCAAAGCTCTACGAAAACACCAGCCCAAACGTGGTGGAATACAAAGGCCAGGTCGAGCCTGTCACCCCGGGGCTACCACAACTATCCGTGGGCCGGGCGCATTCTCCGTAACTCGCTAACCCGGACATCGCGCTGCGCTAGCGGTTACGTACTCTAGTCACGATCTATAACTAGAGCAATCGATCGACCAGAGAACCCATGCCAAGGTATAAACACTACACTAACCAAGATTAGCTAAAGAACTAAGGCATGACAAGATAACCAAAAAGGCATTGTAGTAATGTAGAGAATATAAATCTATTGAAAAGCGTGAGTCTTACAGAGGACCGATACAAGAGGTGTCAGAACTCCGAGGACTACTCTGGAACTTGAGCTTTCCTCTCCCTCACTCCCAACTAGGCTAGCACTACTCTACATCTTGAAATGTGGTATGGAGCTCTTCCTTGTGGTGTGTGTTTAATGAGGGGGGAGAGAGCCTCCTTTTATAGGTGGAGAAGAGGGGGCTCTTTGGAAATGTTTCATCCCCACATGGAAAGACCAAAACCGACCTCTATAAGGTGGTTTCACACCTTCCATATGGGGATCACCACCGTCATTGGCCTTGGGCTGTCGGCATGGGCCACCTGGCAAAAGATGGGCCGATTTGGTGCCAGAGCTGGCGCGCCCGCGCCTCATTCACGCGTGCACCCATTGTGGGCCCCTTGGCCCCAACTTTCTCCAGATTCTTGTGGGCCTTTTCCTTAGCTTCGAAATGGTGGGTATTGTGTCCAATTCCGAGTTCGGATGCATCCGGGGCGTCCGTTTTACTAGGATGTGTCCGTGCAGTCCAAAAACGAACTCGACCCTGATTTGGTGCTTGAGGCCACTCCCATGCCGGTGGTTTGGCCCAAACTATCTGGCAGCTGGGCCCCTCTTCCTAACTCCTCTGTTTTGCTTGAGCCATGTCATATTTTTAGTGTATTTTCATATAAGCCCTGCAAAACAAGTGAGACACCAAAACTCGTGGAATCGGTTAGTTGTAAGCCCTATATCTAAGTTTTGATAAATATTTTATTTGTAAGTTGGCGGTAAAAAGCATACAATAAGGAGCGCCAACAAGTTCCCCACACTTATTCTTTGCTCGTCCTCGAGCAAAGCTAAAAGGAACTATGGAACCTGACTTTAAAGATATGATGCTAGCACAAAGGATATTCCATGTCATTCCTCATACCTCGTGGATTTCAAAGTGTCTACCATGTCGCCTTGAGCGGTTGAAAAGTGGAATGGCTTTGACACCAAGTCATCACTTTAATTTTATGGAGCATACTTGGAGGGTTTTTTATAATTTTTTTTGCATATGGAAACATATAGCTCAAACTTCTCCTCAAATGGTACTCTCAAATCGCTCAATGTGTATGATTCCTCGCCAAAGGCAATTGACATATATGCCTTTCTTCATGACCTACCTCTAAAGCCGAGAGTGGAGTTTTGGGTAGGTATGAAAGTGGGCATACTTGAATCACATATATTGCCAAGTCAAAAACCGGACCAGACGGAGATACAAGACATACACCTTGATCGAGATGTGCAAGTGTGTGGGATGAGGAAATGGTTCCTATATTTGTGGTATTTTTGGAGCTCCATGCATCATGACAATCTCTCTTTATTGGTGGATGATGAGTTGAAGGAGTATGGGCTATAAAAAGGAAGTATATAAATTTATTTTTCTTTCTTTCTTTTTTCATTCTTTCTCTTTTTTTTTTTTTTTTTTTTTTGAAATGGGGATCTAAGATTTCCCGTCTGTCTAAATGATGAGACCCTTGTCCTCTTATGTCCCTTGGCAAAAATTATTTCTTTTTTTTCTAGGAACATAGCCCATAACTTTATGTCTGGTAAATGATGAAATGGAGAGATGTCATGATGGAATGCGTGGAGTACTTTTGACAACTAAGGGGATGCGCAACCCTCAGGGTAAGGGTTGGCATTTTTATTTGGTGGAATGGTGCGCAATTCTCAGTGTGAGAATTGACATTTTGGCGAAAGGGGTGCATGTTGTGCGCAACTCTTAGTGTAAGAGTCGGCAATTATTTGGTGGGTGCAAGTGAATCTCAATCGTGGGTGCATGACCATAATCTAACATCGGTCACAACAGTCTGACCTGACTCAATGATCAAACAAGTAGCAAACGACTGGGGTTTTGTATGTAAAGCATGTCATATGGCCTTGGTAGGAATTTCAACCATCGAGGAGAAGTGAGGCTATTGATTTTATGTTTTATCAAAATAGAAATCTCCAAGAGCTCACACAGAAAAGAAAGGATTACTTTAGTCATACCATATCACACCTCACAACAACCTAGTTGACAAGTTTTCCTAATAAAGATGTATCCACAAATAACAAGTGTATGAACTAGGAATAACACTTATACCGGCCAATCTTTTAAAAGTCAAGCTCATAGTTTAGCAAGATTTCATTTCATATTTTAAATTTGATTAACATGTGAAGTATTTTAAACAAGATCGAACTTACGGGGAGCAATACATGGATGGGGAAAAGGAGTGCAAACCAGCATGCCCGTGTGTTAGTGTAGACGAGTCGGGCCCCCCACACTTGGATTTTTAAGTCATTTGACAATAAAAACCAAGTGTGATTGTTGATGCATCTCCTTGCAATGTGTTGCAGTACCCATGTTTCTAGACATCGTTTATCCTCTCGTTCTGAAATTGTTAGTGGAAAAGAATACCCGAAGGGAACTTTGTCTAGCACCAAGATTTTTTTTTGCTATGGGAGATAGGGAGAGGTTATTATTTTAAAACATGATAAGGAAAAAAATATTTTATTATCAAAAGATTTTTTTATAAATTTTGAAAAAAATCGAAAACAATTTTATTATGCACTTTGCGAAGGTAAGATTGTTTTTAGGTTTTATGCAAAAAATATTTTGATGGAAAGGTAAACATGCGAAATCAAAAGTTTTCTTGAATTTACCTTCGACAAGGGCTCACCATTTTAAGTCCGTTGAGCAAGGACTTCTCCCTTGACATTTGTTCTTGAATTTGCATCATCTCATCATGGAGATCGATGAGGATGATTGACTTGTTGTTTTTGCCATGCCATCGGGATCTTCATGTGGTTTTGGCTTGGCGGTTTTGAGATTCATTTTTTTTTCTTTTGACCAAGGTTTCATTCAAAGTTCACCAAGTAAAATTTTGATTACCTCCATTTTGAATTTATCTCAAAGACTTACCCTTGTCGGTTTCAGAAATTGCTGCAAGGGTTAGTCCAAGCATACAACCAAAGTCTATGCTAGTAATTTTTGATTCAAAAATCAAGCTAGACTCCATGTCCAACTTGATTTAGATAGGCAAATTAACCTAAGCACCATGCTTAATTTAAAAGCCTATGGAGGTATGATCGTCATGACTGACCAACACTCCCAAACCAAAGCATACTAGAGTAGAGAAAGGTAGCATGAAAACGATGCACATGAGATTGATTCAAACGGATGTACGAACATTGAATGATGAATTGGAGAACCGCTTTTTTTTTGCAAGACAAATGCAAGCGAGGTGAATGAACGTGATCAAAACAAACATGCCATGGTTTGGAAGGAAAATTAAATGAGTGAAATGCATGCAAATCTAAGCTTTAGCTTTTTCCCGTAGCGCGAACCATCTAACGATATCATCACACCAATTGGCGAGCCAAGACATGAAGTCGAGATGGTCCCGTTTAACATCCGTCTACTACGAGGCTAGACTATGAGCATCGAATAGGAGGATAACAATAGAAATTGTCATCAACCTAGACTAGGCATGGCGCCCGAATACAGCTCAAAGACTAGGAGCTACCCAAAGAAAGCACTGGATATATGATGAATTAAACAAACATGTAGTGGTGAAAATAAATTTGGAAGATACAAAATATTTTTTGGTTGGTCCTCACAAACCTTGATCGATTCATCACTCACAATTTATGATTGAATTGTGAGTGATGCAATGTAGTCGCTCTGTCACTTGTGATGGGATTGTGATCTCTGGACGGCGTCTTTCTCTCCATCTGCATAGAGTTAGTGTGTACACAATATATAACTATCTATGAGATGGCAGGTTGGACATATGACTCTTCATGAAAGAGCGGGCACCCTGGGCTCGTGATTTTTTTTAAAAAATACCCACAAAAGCTAGTGGCAACTAGGTTAGCAGATATCAAGATAAAGATCAAAACCTTTACGCCTATTGCTTCCCCCAGCAACGGCGCCAGAAAGCTTGTTGGCATTTCTTAGCATCGCTACCAAGCATGGAGGTTTAAGTCCATCCTAGGCAATGGCACCAGAAAGCCAATTGGTATAAGTTACGCAAACAGTGAAATCCGCAAGCGCACGGATACCGTTGTAGCTTTCACCCAAGAGTATTCCAGGGTATCGTATTTATCCTCAGGGAAGCAAAGGGTAAAGAAGATGATAATTAACCCTCATACATCTGCTAACTAATATACTAACTAGACTAATGAGGGGGTAAAAGATATGATCGGGGTTTTTGATAAGTGACACACACAGAGAACCCTAAAAAGATAGCGAGCGAGACTAGCTAAGCCGAGAGGTCTACAGGGAGATGCCAAGATTCCTATTTTCTTCTCCATTACTATGGTTCTATTCTAGTCTATACCAAAGGAATAGCTAAGCGAAGGTCAACATAGCGGTTATACCAAGACACTTTGGAGCAAAACTGTTCCTTTCCGGTTCTCGAAAAGATCGGGAAGGGGTAACCGGGTCAAAGTCGAGCAGCCAAAGCTCTACGAAAACACCCGGCCGAACGTGGTGGAATACAAAGGCACAGTCGGAGCTGTGTTGACGGTCGTTAAGTATCAATTTTATACCGTCAATGCGGCAAGAGAAAGGACTAATATGAGTTCACCTGTTAGATATAGGGGTTACACGACGAAATTCCACGAGTTTTGGTGATTGTCTATTTCTGCGGGGGTTATCGAAAGAGAACCAAAGGAGGCCCACATGTCATGATTACATAGAGATAAAGACCGAACGGGTAAAATTGTATAATCTAGAAGACTCCAAGGCAAACCACGGAAGCTGGGGCCCACTGCGGGGTGGCCGGTCGGCCGACCCGGGGGAGTCGGCCGACTCCCCATGTCAACCAATCAAAGTTGAGTCTCGTGGATCCCGCCTCCACCGCCTTTGAGGATGAATAATTATCGTCCATTTAGGTCGGTTTGATCCGAGGGCTGTGGTTCATCCTAGGGGGCTATATATTCGAGCCCCCGGCCCCCGGGTGAAACCCTAATTCATTCAAGAGTTCATTCTCTCATCGAATTCGAGAAGCGAGCCACCATCTCAATTAGAGCTCCATAGTTTAGTAGCATAGCTACATAGGAATAGATCTAGAGGGAATCAAGCCTAGCTTGGAGTCCAGATCTGTTGGAGTTCTTGGTAATTCCCCTCTACATTCTTGTAATATTCATCTTTGTTCATGATACTATGAGTAGTACTTTATTCTATTCTATTATATCAGACTTGACTATGCTCTATTTGATTATGTTCTCAATTATATTGTTCTTAGTTTACTTTGATTATATGTTTAGCATAGTTGGACTAGAATTATGTTTATGCATAGGATCGTATAGCGCTTGCTCATTAGGCCAATGGGTGAGTGATAGATATTGTGTGGGCATGGTGCCTATATCGTATTTATCTGCGATTGCACCCTATATTCCGGATCGTGAGGTAGATCGCGGGAGTGACAGTCCTGTTGAGTCCTTTGTAGCCCTTCTCCCGAGTATAGGTCTAGCAGAACAAACCTATTACATTGAAGTCATTGTTATATCTCTTGTCTTCTCTAGTAATATCACTATGCATAGGTGTAACCTTTTCCCGCCATGATTGCTAGATGTTCTTGCACTAATCATTGTATGCTTTGACTTTATAGTTAGAATAACATAGGATTATACCCTAGATCGTCCTAGTCCATGCTAGTGTTATAAGCTTAGAGTGCTAAGTTGAGATGGCTTATTACTATTATTTTATGTGGCTAATTGCTCTTATTTATCTTATGTCATTTATCATTCATTCCTATATTTTATGTGACACTTACCCTGTATGAGATGATCGATACAGACAAGGTTAAGCTCTCCATTATCGCATGTGCATTGCTCATCACTCATTATCCAGTGCATTCCCTTCCCAGTGGTAAAAATATAAATAACGATACCTGGATTACTCCCGGTTAAAATGCTACATCGGTATTATCTGTGCGCTTGCGGATCCCATATTTATTTCTAGTAGCAGTTGCATTATTTAGTACCAGCATTTTTGGCGCCATGTTGGGGATGACAACCTAACACTGAATGGCGTTAGAAATGTCAACAAGCATTTTTGGCGCCGTTCTTGGGAAGGTTGAAAGCCAATGGATAATGAGCAGCATTGCACTAGATAATGTGATCGAGTTGTCTTTTTCATACTAACCCATCTCTACAGATTACCCTTGTTTTGTCTACTTGTGTTTTTTTATGCGGGGTAATCAAGACAATTCTTCCGATAATTATATTGACGATCCGAAGCTTTATTCGGGAAGGCCGGAAGCAGGTTGAAGAAGACTAATCAATCATCATCATCATCACTTCAACTTGGAAGTTTGTCAGAAGCAGAAAGTCAACCTTTCGTGCGAGACTTGACACCAGCATTTGAAGCCATGGCGAACAAGTCACTCCGTGAGTTTTCAGCTCCCACTACGGACAACATTCGTACTGGACCAGCTGCGGAGATCGAAGGAGCTTTTGAGCTCAAGCCTGCGCTAATCAACATGGTGCAATCAAGCCGGTTACGTGGGAAGGCCCATGAAGATGCTAGTGCTCATCTCCAACACTTCCCGGAGATTTGTAGCACATTCACTATCAAGGATGTCCCCGAGATGCTATACTACTTCGCCTCTTCCCATTCTCACTCTTGGGGAGAGCGAAGCGAAGGGTTCTACGCCAATAAGGAGAAGAATACTACGTGGGCACTATGTTCCACCAATTTCTTGGCGAAGTTCTTCCCCATGGGCAAGACAAATGCTCTTCGTGGGAAGATATCAAGCTTTCGGCAACATCATGATGAGGCTGTCCCGAAGCTTGGGAGCGCTTTCAAGATTACATCCTCGAGTGTCCTCATCATGGCATGGAGAATTGGCTGCTTATGCGGACATTCTACCATGGGCTTAGCAACAAGACACGTGAGACGATGGATGCTTTCTGCTGGAGGTGCATTCTTATCACTCACTATTCCTCAAGCCACAGCTCTTGTGGAGAAGATGGCATCCAACCTAGGTTGGAGTGAAGAAAGAACTCGAGACCCGCAAGAGGTGGAGGAATGCACCAGGCGAAAGAGGTAGACATGCTGTCGCAAAATGGATTTGCTAATGAAGAGGCTCGATGAGAGAGCCCCAGAGAAGAAAGAAGTCATGCATATACATGATGCTCGCATGTGAAGAGTGTGGAGAGGCGGGCACACAAAGCTAACGCCCGTAGCCGAAGGAGGACGTGAACTACCTCAATAACAACAACAATAATAATTACTATCATCCTCGGTAGAATCAAGGTTGGAATCAACAGCGGAGGCCTAACTACTCGTGGCAATTATTCGGCAACTATCAAGGCAACGGCTCCTCCTACAATAATTACAACCGGCCGCCTTTGAGAGAGTTAGTGCTGAATCAAGGCAAGATGATGGACAATCTGTCCAAGAAGCGACATCAAATGACAAGGTCCTAGAGACACTCGGCAACAGAATGGATGGTTTTTCCAATACCATCAAGAGTCGGCTCGGCTTCAACAAGATACTCGAGTCGCGGTGCAACGGCTTGTCAACCTTGCTCCCTCCACTGGTCAAGGTAAACTGGCAGGACAACCCGAAGAGCTCGAAACTGCAAATCTTGTTGATATATTCAATGTAGAAGATAGTCGGAGTGATCCATCGAAGGGGTCATGGATTGACTCAACTCTGCCAATCAAGAAGGGCGATCCAGGGAGACCAGTCATTCCAATCTCCATTGGAACTACCAATTTCAATGAGGCAATCTGTGACTTCGGTGCAAGCAACAACATCATGCCAAGAGTGATATATGAGAAGCTATTCAGATGCCCCTTAGCATACACAACCATGTACTTACAGCTTGCAGATCAATCACTCCGTGCCCCTTTGGGAGTACTAGAAGACATATGTGTACGAGTAGGCAACTCGTATGTTCTATGAGACTTCATGGTAGTAGATACGGCAGCGGTGATGAAAGGTCCCCTGTCATTTTGGGACGACCATTCTTGAACACCGCTGGAGCCATCATGTATGCCAACACTTTGCCAAGATCATCTTCAATATCAAGGGCAAGAGAGAGACCTTCTTCTTCAAGAACAGTCTTTGCGGTTCCCAAAGACACCCTCATCGAGCGAACGGTGAGAAGAAGAAGAATCCAGCTAAGAAGAGCAATAACAAGAATAAGAAGACCAAGAAGACGGAGACGGTGAGGATGGTCACCGCAGTCCACGAGAGCATGACCACTTACTCGGGTCCCCACGTCGATCAAGAAGGATGATCCGTGTGTCCCAACCATTCAATGCTCCATCAACGAAGCTCTTTCAATAAAGGCTGTCGTGACACCGGATCGAGCGTCAACATCATGGCCAAGGTAACTTATGAGTATCTATATGGCACTATGCCTTTGGAGCCTACCTATGCACAACTGCGGATGGCGATCGGACGTTAAAACTTCGTCGAAGGGGAAGTGAAAGATGTCCTCATCCGAGATAGATGACCATTATGTCCCTACAGACTTCCTAGTCGTTGACATGGGAGATGACTATGATCCTCCAATCATCCTAGGAAGACCATTCCTAAACACCACCAGGGCTATCATCTATATTGGGGCAAGAGAGATTCACTTCCACTTTCCCACTGAGAAGGTACGCCGCTACTTCAATAATAATTATATATTCACTGAGGAGCCCAAGAAGAACAGAACAAGGAGAAGACAGCGTACCCATCGCCAGAACAAAAAGAACATTACTACAGATGGATGGGCTAACTATGAGGGAGAAGTGTCAAGATATGAAGATCGATATCCGAAGAGAAGAACATTGTAGAAGAACCCGAAGAGGTGCTACCAGAAGAAAACCAAGTGATCCAAGAAGCTTCCTCCTCAAGGTCATCCTCTCCAACAAAGAAGGTGTGGAAGGTAAAAGCAAAATCAGAAACAATTTCAACACAAGAGGCGACATCATCCGAGGCGCCAGCCAATGCGCCCTTGAAAATTGAGTGAACATGACAAGTCCTGTTCGGAGGGCTTAAAACCACCGAACGCCACGCCAAGAGGTAACTTGGTATTTATCAGCAATTACTTTTCAGCATTGCATTTTTTACCTTAGCATATTTATTTTCCTACTTGCATCTTAGTTGCATCTTTACTCTTTTATCTCTGCATTAGAAAAGAAAATAAAAATGTCGTGCATTTGCATCCAGAAAATCATCAAGCCCCATGTGGATAATCATTCACTGTGGTGGCATAAAAAATAATTTCTCAGCATATTTATCTTTACCTGTCTGCATTCCTTAAATAATAAAAAGATAAAAATATTTCTTGTGATCCTATTAGAACAAGTCTAAGTTAGGAAAGTTCTAGACAACCAAGGCTTAGAGGTTTTATCACTAACGCTTAATCAGTTCCACAAGCTTTGTTGACTATTTGAGCTTCATAGAACATCAAGGATCAAGAAGAGCTAACAAGCGAAAGGACATCCAGTCCACCCCGTCGGAGTCTTGCTGTGACAATTGAATGCTTTGTCTCCAACGGCAATCATCTACAACACTCTGGAGGACTAGAACGTCTTCAGTGCCTGTCAGCAACATCAGCAGATTATGTCAACATCCAGCTTGGGGGAGAGCATCCCCCGTGTATCAAGCTAAGTGTCTCCAACTTATCTATTTATGCTTTGTTAAAGTATGCTTTGTTAAAAACAACTAAAAAAAGATGCATAACCATAGAAACCCAGAAAGATTTCCTTATTTATCTTTTCTACTTTTGGAGAGCTCTTGCAATCTGTCTTTAAAAGTGATCCCTAGAATAAAACTCCACATGGAGATGATGAATAGTTGCTCTGCCGTAATTCCTTTCAAGTACCTAGTTTTCAACCTTGCACTCTCTCGAGTTTTGGACACAACTGTTTAGATTTGAGATTTGCTCGAACCCGAAACTTGTGGGTAGCAAACACTTGATCTAAGTCTAGGTGGTTGACGAGTATGATATGGGAAGGTTTTGAGCTGCTGTCCATCTTGTTCCTAGAGATACTAGAGTTCTGGAGAATTTATCTGTGAAAACATTAAATTCCTGCATGATGAGTTCCTTTATGATGAGAGTTTAAATTCCTACCACAGCTATATATTCATGCTTACTAGATTAGGAAAACCCATCTGTTCATATAGATCATATTGTAGGTTTGAGTGTAGACTTTATAGGCATTGAGTGTGGTTATGCTGTGGACCCATAAGGAATTAGTCATGCAGTTAAAGTCAATACTATGTGCTCTCCATCCATTGATCTATGCTACTTCTGTCCTCAGAAGCATGCACCCATTTTATAAATGTTACATTCATTCTGTGCTACTTCTGTTCCTCGAAGTACCACCCACATATAGATCCATATCCACCACATATCGTGCTATCTCTACCCTGGAGATACGCACTTATGCTGCTCCTATCCTAGGAGTACGCATTCCCCACATACTGTGTTGTCTCTACCCTAGAGATACGCATCTATGCTGCTCCTACACTGGGAGTACGCATCCATCCATTCATCCATCCACATATACATACGCCATTCATTTCACATCATCCAGAAAAGGTTTTACTCCTATCCTGGGAGTGAACATCTAGAAATAATCATCGCCGTTCTATTTGCCTACATAAAAGCTCCAGTTATTATCATTTCAAGTTATACACTCCCTGTGCTAAAGTTTCGTTTTCGAGGATTGGTTGCTCTAAAAAAAAAAAAAAAAAAAAGAAAGAGTAGCCAAGTCCTTCCATTCAAGAAATTCCAAGAAGTTTTTTGAGAAGTTCAAGAAGTTTCAAGTTTCCGAATAAAGGGAGTCATGTTATCCCCAAAGGAGCAAGTGTAGAAGTAGATGTTCACCAGTTGAGTACCCCTCATAATCATTTCCTTACCATCATCATCCTATCATCATCTTATCATCCATTCCACTTCCTCATGCACATATGACTTTATTATTATTTTAGTTCCTATTGGATCCATGTCTTAACTGTGCAATATATGCAAGTGAGTTTGAGTGTCTCCCCACCTATGAGCTCCACATAAGCCTATTAGAAAGTAGGGTGAGAGAGAGAAGGTACTTTCCACTATGCCTTAGTTCCACAAATACCACATATTCTGAGAGAAGAGAAAAGGCATACACTACTCATGCCTTAGGGAGGATCCAGAAATACCACAAATGAGAGACTTGAAAGATTCATACAAGGAACTCTGAGTTTTATTTCAAAACTTTGCAAAAACTCCGGGATAATAGTTGATCGAAGAGCGAGAAACATGGCGCTTGACTTGACCGTTCTATCTTTCAACTACTCAAGACTCAAGTGAAGGTTACAAGCCCCATAGTGAAAGGTAATATGAGTGAGTTTTGAGTCAGAATAGTTCACTCTAATCCGGAGGAGAGTTCTTGTTTGAACGCATGTGTACTTGTGAGGAGTGAAAGCATTGTAGCAACTCCTGATCCATCACTGAGTCTATCTTTGCTCAGGGACGAGCAAAAGGTAAGCTTGGGGGAGTTTGTTGACGGTCGTTAAGTATCAATTTTATACCGTCAATGCAGCAAGAGAAAGGACTAATATGAGTTCACCTATTAGATATAGGGGTTACACTGACAGAATTCCATGAGTTTTGGTGATTGTCTATTTCTACAGGGGGTTATCAGAAAGAGAACCAAAGGATGCCAAGATTCCTATTTTCTTCTCCATTACTATGGTTCTATTCTAGTCTATACCAAAGGAATAGCTAAGCGGAGGTCAACATAGCAGTTATACCAAGACACTTTGGAGCAGCTGTTCCTTTCCGGTTCTCGAAAAGACTGGGAAGGGGTAACCGGGGTCAGGCAGCCAAAGCTCTACGAAAACACCAGCCCGAACGTGGTGGAATACAAAGGCCTAGTCGGAGCTGTGTTGACGGTCGTTAAGTATCAATTTTATACCGTCAATGCAGCAAGAGAAAGGACTAATATGAGTTCACCTGTTAGATATAGGGGTTACACTGACAGAATTCCACGAGTTTTGGTGATTGTCTATTTCTGCGGGGGTTATCGAAAGAGAACCAAAGGAGGCCCACATGTCATGATTACATAGAGATAAAGACCGAACGGGTAAAATTGTATAATCTAGAAGACTCCGGAAGGCAAACCCGGAAGCCGGGCCCACTCAGCGGGGTGGCCAGCCGTCGGACCCCGGGGGAGTCGGCCGACTCCCCATGTCAACCAATCAGGTTGAGTCTCGTGGATCCTGCCTCCACCGCCTTTGAGGATGAATAATTATCGTCCATTTAGGTCGGTTTGATCCGAGGGCTGTGGTTCATCCTAGGGGGGCTATATATTCAGAGCCCCGGCCCCTGGGTGAAACCCTAATTCATTCAAGAGTTCATTCTCTCATCGAATTCGGAGAAGCCGAGCCACCATCTCAATTAGAGCTCCATAGTTTAGTAGCATAGCTACATAGGAATAGATCTAGAGGGAATCAAGCCTAGCTTGGAGTCCGGATCTGTTGGAGTTCTTGGTAATTCCCCTCTACATTCTTGTAATATTCATCTTTGTTCGTGATACTATGAGTAGTACTTTATTCCATTCTATTATATCAGACTTGACTATGCTCTATTTGATTATGTTCTCAATTATATTGTTCTTAGTTTACTTTGATTATATGTTTAGCATAGTTGGACTAGAATTATGTTTATGCATAGGATCGTATAGCGCTTGCTCATTAGGCCAATGGGTGAGTGATAGATATTGTGTGGGCATGGTGCCTATATCGTATTTATCGCGATTGCACCCTATATTCCGGATCGTGAGGTAGATCGCGGGAGTGACAGTCTGTTGAGTCCTTTGTAGCCCTTCTCCCGAGTATAGGTCTAGCAGAACAAACCTATTACATTGAAGTCATTGTTATATCTCTTGTCTTCTCTAGTAATATCACTATGCATAGGTGTAACCTTTTCCCGCCATGATTGCTAGATGTTCTTGCACTAATCATTGTATGCTTTGACTTTATAGTTAGAATAACATAGGATTATACCCTAGATCGTCCTAGTCCATGCTAGTGTTATAAGCTTAGAGTGCTAAGTTGAGATGGCTCATTACTATTATTTTATGTGGCTAATTGCTCTTATTTATCTTATGTCATTTATCATTCATTCCTATATTTTATGTGACACTTACCCCGTATGAGATGATCGATACGTACAAGGTTAAGCTCTCCATTATCGCATGTGCATTGCTCATCACTCATTATCCAGTGCATTCCTTCCCAAAGTGGTAAAAATATAAATAACGATACCTGGATTACTCCCCGGTTAAAATGCTACATCGGTATTATCGTGCGCTTGCGGATCCCATATTTATTTCTAGTAGCAGTTGCATTATTTAGTACCAGCATTTTTGGCGCCATGTTGGGGATGACAACCTAACACTGAGTGGCGTTAGAAATGTCAACAAGCTGTCACCCCCGGGGCTACCACAACTATCCGTGGGGCTGGGCGCATTCTCCGGTAACTCGCTAACCCAGACACCGTGCCTGTGCTAGCGGTTATGTACTCTAGTCACGATCTATAACTAGAGCAATCGGTCGACCAAAGAACCCATGCCAACGTATAAACACTACACTAACCAAGATTAGCTAAAGAACTAAGGCATGACAAGATAACCAAAAAGGCATTGTAGTAATGTAGAGAATATAAATCTATTGAAAAGCGTGAGTCTTACAGAGGACCGATACAAGAGGTGTCAGAACTCCGAGGACTACTCTGGAACTTGAGCTTTCCTCTCCCTCACTCCCAACTAGGCTAGCACTACTCTACATCTTAGAATGTGGTATGGAGCTCTTCCTTGTGGTGTGTGTTCAATGAGGGGGGAGAGAGCCTCCTTTTATAGGTGGAGAAGAGGGGGCTCTTTGGAAATGTTCCATCCCCACATGGAAAGACCAAAACTGACCTCTATAGGGAGGTTTCACACCTTCCATATGGGGATCACCACCGTCATTGGCCTTGGGCTGTCGGCATGGGCCCCCTTGGCCCCAACTTTTTCTAGATTCTTGTGGGCCTTTTCCTTAGCTTCGAAACGGTGGGTATTGTGTCCAATTCCGAGTTCGGATGCATCCGGGGCGTCCGTTTTACTAGGACGTGTCCGTGCAGTCCAAAAACGAACTCGACCCTGATTTGGTGCTTGGGCTAGGCCACTCCCATGCTGATGGTTTGGCCCAAACTATCTGGCTGCTGGGCCCCTCTTCCTAACTCCTCTGTTTTGCTTGAGCCATGTCATATTTTTGGTGTATATTCATATAAGCCCTGCAAAACAAGTGAGACACCAAAACTCGTGGAATCGGTTAGTTGTAAGCCCTATATCTAAGTTTTGGTAAACATTTTATTTTTAAGTTGGCGGTAAAAAGCATGCAATAAGGAGCACCAACATAGAGCTATAGGCCGGCATCACCTAGCAAACCAGGTGCAATCCGGTGACCGAAGTGAGCAAGTGGAAGTATTGCAATGCTTTGTTTAGGACCCTAAGGCTATGAGAATCCATATTTACCGCCTTTCTATCTCTACCCTTGTGTTGTCCTTGGACAAACTAGCTGCTAGGAGAAATACCTCCGTTCCCTTTGGAAAATACGATAACCTGGATACTTTCTGGTGAAGGCTATGTTGACGGGAGATAAGACCCATTTTTACATACTCAAAACCCCATCAACTGTCCTCGATTGAAGGAAGATAAGAATCACATGAACATATTTATCACTAATAAAGTTTCACTTGTACTCTTAGCTTGTGAAATGCAGGGAAGATGGAAATGAGCCCTGTGGGCCCCAAATCCCAGGTTGACCGACCTAGCTTTGGGCCCACCAAGGGCTTCCCTCCAAGCATGATCCTTGTCATGCTCCAGGGAGTCCTTCCCAACCCTTGGATCCAAGTGTGCTATCTCTCAACGGACCAAACACTTAGCACACGGATCCATGGGTCCACATGGAAGCAAGCAAAGGAGTAACTGGACTCAACTTCGGACAACACTTCACATGACAAGTGGGGACACCACCAGGGAGCCAGAGTTGGACCAGGCACCCCTAGGCCAGGTCGGCCGACCTGCCTATGGGGGCCTACCACCTGTCCTGGCCTCCCACCGACCTCAAGAGCTTCTACAAGCTAAGTAGGGCCCAGGGTCAGCCAGACCCTAGGTTGGCCGACCTGGAGGTGGGCCCCCTTGAGGCAGTTTGGTCCAACCGACATCCCACACATTTCCCATGTGTGGAATTCCCACTGCCGTCCATCTAAGGCGGTTGGGGGCTCGGTGGATCCAAAGGTGGAGAAGGAAGGAGCACACGGATTGATGACATGGCGGTGGAGTAGACCCTACTCCACCTCTCTACTATAAATACCCCTAAGCCTTCACTTTATAGCATCCCCAAGTGTATCACCAAGTCATCCAAGCTCAATTTCTCTTGGTATAGCCCTTGTACCTTTTCTCTTGTATTACATTCTTTATATTAATATAGTCTTTCTTTACTTTACTAAGTCTTTATATTAAGTATGTGTCGGGTACCCAGATTAGGGGGTCCCAAACCTAGAGGCTTAGGAGTAAGCAAACCCTGCTTTGCTTTCCCCTAAACCCCAAAATCAACTAGAGAGAATCCCTTTTTACCTCCACATACCCTACTGGGCCGCCCCACGCTCAGGCCCGCAACTGAACAGCAAAGTCAGCCGTCTTGAGGTATGGCCGCTCACCCGCTCGAGGAAGTGACGAAACCACTCGAGCGAACGACCGCTCGAGACAGTGACGAAAACTGCTCGAGCGAGCGACTGCTCGAGCCCGCCTTCCAAGATAGCTTTTTCCAGATGCCCACATGGCTATAGGGCTCGAAACAGTGTAGTAGTACACCTGCCCCGCCTAACCCCATGGCTACAGGGCTCGCAACAGTGGAGAGTACGCCGATCACTTCCACTATTATGCCGCCCATACACGGGATTCGGGCGTGCCAGGCACCACTATTACACCACGCCGCGCACCACGCTGCGTACGGCACCCCATCAGAACGCATTCGTCAACTCTCCGTACTGCTAAATCCTTTACTCAGTCACATCACTCGGACCACCTGCCCCTCGAAGCGATCCTTACCTGCTCAAGGAATGATGGCCACCGCACCCCAAGCATGGCACGGGCAGTGACCCGTCCATCCCACCTCGACGGCCATACGGCGGGATTCCCGGGGACATGCGCTCGCGTACGCCCATGCTGTACCTCGACGTACCAGTCCACGGCAGGAAGGACGAGCGCATCATCATCGCCCATACTTCGACCACATCAGCCCGTGTCAGAGGAGGACGGACAGGCCATCATCAACCATGCTGCTACAGGCTCGAACCGGATCAAGGCATGCATCCACAGGCTCGAACCGGACCAAAGAAGGCTTCTACAGTTCCAGCGACTCGACCCGACGCCCATGCCTCGACGTCACGCTTAGGACCGCCCTAGCTACCATGTGATCCTGAGCCTCCCCTTGGCCTATAAAGGGGGACGCCAGGGCCTAGTTTAGGGCAGGTTATCACACTCACATTCACACACACTCACCCTCCAAAATGGTAAGTCTCAGGACTCGCTTGTATACGCCCCCGTACAAGCACTTCGGTACAAGATAATACAAGGCTTCCTCCTCTGCTGGACGTAGGGCACTCTTTGCCTGAACCAGGTGTTGATGGTTATTAAGTGCAACTGAAATATGGAGGGTTCCGCAAGCGCACAGAAAATATCATCGTAGCATTTTAACCAGGAGTAATCCAGGTATCGTTATTTATAATTTTACCACTGGGAAGGGAATTCACTGGATAATGAGTGATGAGCAATGCATATGCGATAATGGAGAGCTCAACCTTGTCTGTATCTATCATCTCATACAGGGTAAGTGTCACATAAAATATAGGAATGAATGATAATTGACATAAGATAAATGAGAGCATTTAGCCACATAAAATGATAGTAACCATCTCAATTTAGCACTCTAAGCTTATAACACTAGCATGGACTAGGACGATCTAGGGTATAATCCTATGTTATTCTAACTATAAAGTCAAAGCATACAATGATTAGTGCAAGAACATCTAGCAATCATGGCGAGAAAAGGTTACATCTAAGCACAGTGATATTACCAGAGAAGACTAGAGACGTACCAATGACTTCAATGCAATAGGGGTATTCTGCTAGACCTATACTCAGGAGAAGGGCTACAAAGGACTCAACAGGACTGTCACTCCCACGATCTACCTCACGATCCGGAATATAGGGTGCAATCGCAGATAAATACGGTCTAGGCACCACGCCTACACAATATTTACCACTCACCCATCGATCTAATGAGCAAGCGCTATACGATCCTATGCATAAACACAATTCTAGTCCAACTATGCTAGACATATAATCAAAGTAGACTAAGAACAATATAATTAAGAACATAATCAAATAGAGCAAAGTCAATTCTGATATAATAGAATAGAATAAAGTGCTATTCATAGTATCACGAACAAAGATGAATATTACAAGAATGTAGAGGGGAATTACCAAGAACTCCGACAGATCCAGACTCCAAGCTAGGCTTGATTCCCTCTAGATCTATTCCTATGTAGCTATGCTACTAAACTATGGAGCTCTAATTGAGATGGTGGCTCTGGCTTCTTTGAATTCTCTCAGATGAATGAATCGAGAATGAATTAGGGTTTCACCCAGGGTCAGGGGCTCTGAATATATAGCCCTCTAGGATGCACCACAGCCCTCAGATCAAACCAACCTAAATGGACGATTATTATTCATCCTCAAAGGCGGTGGAGGCATAATCCGCGAGACTCCACCTCATTGGTTGAGGTGGAGAGGCGGCTGCCTCTAGGGCATGGTCGGCCGCCCCTGGAGGCTACCAGGTGGGGCTCAGCTTCCAGGGGTCGCCTTCCCAAGTCTTCTAGAGTATTCTTTTTTACCCATTCGGTCTTTATCTCTATGTAATCCCGACATGTGGGCCTTCATTAGGTTCTTTCTTGATAACCCCCTGCAGGAATAGACAATCACCAAAAACTCGTAGAATTCTGTTAGTGTAACTGTTGCATACCTAGATTAGGGGGTCCTAAACTAGGTGGATTAAAGATAAGCATACCAGCTTCACCCCTCACTAAATCCCAAAAGCCAACCAAGGAAAATCCCCAATTCACCTCGTACTGGGCCGGCCCGCGATTAGGCCCATGAAACCACGGAATCCACTAACTCGAGCAGCAGCCGCTCGACCACTCGAGGAAAAGCGACGGAGACCGCTCGAGCGTGCGACTGCTCGAGACGGTAACGGAAACCGCTCGAGCGAGCGACCGCTTGAGACGGTGTCGGAGACCGCTCGAGCGAGCGACCACTCGAGCCCGCCCTCCATGATTGCTTTCCCAGGGCGCGCATGTGGCTACAGGGCTCGGAACAGTGCCGCGGTATGCCAACCCTGCCTAACACCATGGCCACAGGGCTTGTAATAGTGGATCGTACAGTGGTCGCTTCCACTATTGCGATGCCCATGCCCCGGATTCGAGGATAGTAGGTGCCACTGTGGTGCCATGCCGCGCACTGTGCCACATGCGGCACCCCCTTTAAACGCCATAGTCAACCCCCCCGTACCGTCAAACACGTCGCGCCGTCCCATCGCTCGGGTCGACGACTTCTCGAGGCATACCCCGACCCCTCGAGAAATGATGACGGACGTGACTGGCGTACGGGACGCGCAGTGACCCGTCCGTCCGACCTCGACGGCCATTCGCCAGGGTTCCCGGGCAGGCCATCATCGCCCACTCCTCCATTTCATCAGCCCGCGTCAGGTGAGGACGAGCAGGCCATCACCAGCCATACTGCTACAGGCTCGACCCGGATAAAAATAGGGATCTACAGGATCAAACCGGATCAAGAGGGGCATCCACAGATCCAGCTATTTGACCCGGCGCCCATCCCTCGATGTCATGCATACGATTGCCCTACCAACTCTTGTATTCCTGAGCCTCCCCTTGGCCTATAAAAGGGGATGCCAGGGCCCAGTTCAGGACGGGCTTTTCAGACCTACAAACTCGTACGTTCCTAAGTTCACACACCACAGGCACACACCCACGCTCACCATTCGCTAAGTCTCAGGACTGACTTGTACTCACCCCTGTACGAGCACCTAGGTGCAAGATAATACGAGTCTCCTCCCCCCGCTGGACGTAGGGCCTTCTTTTGCCCGAACCAGGATAAAAACCTTTTGTTCTTCTTGCATCACCATCCGGATTAGGGAGCACGCTTAAAAATTTACTTTTTGGTGTGATACCCCCCGGGGTACGAAACACCGACAGTTGGCGCGCCAGGTAGGGGTACTGCGTGTTTCGCCCGATTCCCGCCATTTGTCCAGATGGCATCACCCACTTCTTCGCTTCCGTTCACTACGGTGATCTGGTTTGGGAGCTTAGAGTTCATGTCGCTCGGTACGGGCTACGACATGGCTCTGCTCTCGATCAGTGAACCAGGAGGGGGGCGCTTGTCACCCCCACGCGCTGGTGGAGCCGCGCGCCGACCGCGCCACCACGGCTCCCCGCCATGGCGCCGATGCCACCAGCACCAACATCATCACCAGCAGACACAGGGCCTTGAGCGCCCAGCTCGTGTGCCCTCCCAGTCGGACGCCGCGACGTACCCAGCAGGGGTACCGAGCGTGCGGCAGGGAGTGGCACGTGGGCAGGGAACTCTCGACGCGGACCCTGGCTTCACATTCACCATGCGTTCGCCGAGAGAGCCCGGCGTGGCACCTCGAGCACGCGCACGACCAGCGTCACCTAACCTCTTGCCGCACGGACTCTATCGAGCCCGTCGCAGGCTCCCGTTTGGGCTCACCAACTCCGCCGCCACGTACGCCCGCGAGATCCAGTCAGCAATGGGGCCGCAGGAGGGGAGCCCCGGCCCCCTCTTGCGCGCTGCCATGGATTTGGAAATTGTGTGGCCAGCGTCGGTGGACCGTGGATTTGATAGGGCGCCTGGCTCCCAACGCAGCACCACAGTCGGGAACATGCGCCGCTGGATCGAGGAGGAGAGCACGGGAAGGCCCTGGACGCTGTCCGACACCAACCCCGACTCCGATGACTCGGGTTCAGGGTGCTACGACCCGGCTCGTGAGTGTTTCCGCCTTGAGAACGACGGTTCGTTGGACGATGAGATTGGAGACGGCGCTGCGGCAGCCGCCGGCGCGGCCAACCGCCCCGTCGGAACGCCGGTCCTCGGGACACCAGCGGCTAGAACCTTGCAGGTAATTCCTCCCCACGAGGAACGACCGCAAGGACATGCCAACCCACGACCTGAAGAGGACACCCGGGCCGCACAATGGGCTCAGATCCTGGAGATCGAGGCTAAGATGGACGCTGAGCACGCGAACTTGGAGTTGCTCAAGCGAACCCTTGAGCAGAACCAACCCCCCCCCCCCCGCCGCCTCGAGCTCTTGGTGCTCGAGGGAAGGCGCGGGGTCTCTTCGACCGCATCGTCAACGACGGATGGTCAGAAGCGCCAATTGAGCCAGCCCATTTCCCTCGAGCAAGCCAGAATGTCCTGGCGGCAGCTATGCTACTACGGGACATGCCGGCGCCCTCGAATCCGCACGCGCTACGGATAAGGGATGAGGTCCAAGGGCTTCTCCAAGTCGCGGCCGTTCAACAAGCCGAGAGCTCAGCCTCAAGACAGCGTGAGGTAGACCCAGAGCAGCCACGGCACGAGTGAGAGGGCTCGGTCCACCAAGAGGCACCCCCTCGAGGTGGTAGGGCCCCCGCCCGTGATCGCATCCTCGACAACCGTGAGCCTCAAGACGCGCGTCATGACATCAACGACAATCGACGGCGCAAGGCCGCGGGGGCTGAGGACCATGGCTACAATGCCCATCGAGGAGGACGCTATGACAGCGACGAGGACCGGCAGGCTCCTGAGCCGCCGGGCCCTCGAGTCTTCAGTCGAGCTATCCGGAGCACGCCGTTGACCAACCCGTTTCGACCTCCCACGAGTTTGGCTAAATATAACGGGGAAACCAAGCCAGAGCTCTGGCTCGTTGATTTCTGGCTAGCCCGCTAGCTGGGAGGAGCTCGAGAGGATAAGGCAATCATACGCCAACTCCCCCTGTTCCTCTCTGACACCGCTCGCCGGTGGCTCGAGGAACTTCCCCCAAATCAGATCTACGACTGGACCGATCTGGTCCGGATTTTCGAGGGGAACTTCAAGGGCACCTATATCCAACCAGGCAACTCGTGGGATCTCCGCAACTGCAAGCAAAATACCACGGAGTCTCTCCAGGACTTTGCTCAGCGTTTCTCCAAGCTGCGCACCGAGCTGCCGCACATTCCAGATCACGACGTCATCCTGGCGTTCGTCTCGGGCACCACGTGCAAAGAGCTCGTGCTGGAGCTCGGGCGCAATCGCCCAAAGACGGTGGACGAGCTCATGGACGTCGTCGCCGACTACGCTGCCGGTGACGAGGCCGTGGGGGCCTTCTTTGGTGGTGCTGGGAACAAGCCCGCGTCACCCCCGGGAGGCGGTGAGGGCTCGAGCAAGGCCCAGAAGAAGAACGGGAAGAAGAAGAAGGGTAACCAGCAAGGCAAGCGCGTGGTTGCGGAAGAAGAGGTGGCCGCAGCTGACCGCAAGAAGCCTCGACCCCCTCCAGATGGGGCCGTTTTCGACAAGATGCTGAAGCAGCCATACCCGTACCATAAAGAGCCGGTCAAGCATAATCTCGAGGACTGCCGTATGCTTCGAGGGTACTTCAAGAAGTTCGTTATTGACAAGGACGATGACAAGAAGGATAAAACTGGCAATGACCAGGGCAACAACAACAACAATGACAACGGGTTCCCGCCCATTGCCGATTGCTATATGATATACGGCGGCCCTACAACTCAGATGTTCTCTGTGAAGCCCTCCACGCCTCGATTTCTCGACTGGTCGGATGCTCCCATCACGTTCGACCGTGATGACCATCCTGAGCATGTCACCAACCCCGGCGTGTATCCTCTCGTCGTCGACCCGGTCATCCTCAATGCCCGCTTCACCAAGGTCCTCATGGACGGAGGTAGCAGCCTCAACATCATCTACAAGGAGACGCTCGCACTGCTCGGCATCACGAGGGCACAGCTCAAGCCGAGCGCTAGAGGCTTCCACGGTGTCATCCCCGGCAAGAAGGCGCTCACGGTCGGCCGCATCGACCTCCCCGTCTACTTTGGCACACGCTCGAATTTCCGTCGAGAGGTCCTCACATTTGACGTACCCGGCTTCGAGGGGACCTACCACGTGATCCTAGGGCGTCCATGTTACGCCCAGTTCATGGCGATCCCCAACTATGCATACCTCAAGCTCAAGATGCCGGGGCCCAATTGGATCATCACCGTCGACTCCACGTACGAGCACACGTACTGCTGCAACGTGGAATGTGTTGAATATGGGGAGTCCTTGGTCGCATCCAAGGAACAAGCCAAGACGCTCAACTGCCTGGCAGCCGAGGCCGCCGCACCAGCGCCAAAACGACAAGCCGGCAACTTCGAGCCCGCCGAAGACACCAAGAAAATCCCGCTCGATCCGAGCTCCTCAGACGAGAAGACGCTGATCATCAGCGCCTCCCTCGACATCGCATAGGAAGCAGTGCTCGTCGACTTTCTCCGCGCAAACGCTGATATGTTTGCGTGGAGTCCCTCGGACATGCCTGGCATACCGAGGGATGTCGCCGAGCATGTCTTGGAGATCCGTCCCGGTTCGAGACCTGTCAAGCAATGCCTGCGCCGCTTCGACGAGGAGAAGCGCAGGATCATCCGCGAGCAGGTCGAGAAGCTCGAGAAGGCCGGATTCATCAAGGAGGTACATCATCCTGAGTGGTTAGCTAATCCTATGTTAGTAGAGAAAAAGAATGGAAAAATGAGGATTTGTGTGGACTACACTAGTTTAAATAAGGCATGTCCCAAAGTTCCATTTCCTTTGCCTCGAATAGATCAAATCGTTGATTCCACTGCGGGTTGTGAAGTACATTCTTTTCTCGATGCCTACTCTGGCTATCACCAAATCAAGATGAAGGAGTCCGACCAGCTCGCGACTTCGTTCATCACACCCATGGGCATGTACTGTTATGTCACAATGCCTTTCGGCCTTCGAAACGCTGGGGCAACATATCAGCGTTGCATGCTTCATGTTTTTGGCAAACATATAGGAGAAACAGTTGAGGCGTACGTGGATGACATCGTTGTCAAGACACGTAAGGTCGAAAACCTTGTCGAGGACCTCAAGTTGACGTTCGGGTGCCTCAAGGCTAAGAACATCAAATTGAACCCTGAGAAATGTGTCTTTGGAGTGCCTCGAGGCATGCTGCTAGGCTACATCGTCTCCCAGCACGGGATTGAGGCCAACCCCGAGAAGGTCATGGCCATCATGCGGATGGGGCTGATTCGAGACCTGAAGGGGGTGCAGAAAATCACGGGGTGCTTGGCTGCCCTTAGCCGATTCATCGCACACTTGGGAGAAAAAGCTTTGCCTCTGTATCGACTCCTCAAAAAATCCGAGCATTTCGCATGGACACCCGAGGTGGAGGAAGCCCTCTCGAGGCTGAAGAGCATGCTCACCTCCCCTCCTGTGCTCGTGCCACCTCGACCAGCTACACCAGACAAACCCGCTGAGCCACTCCTCCTCTACATTGCCGCAACCACACAAGTGGTCAGCGCGGTTATAGTGGTCGAGAGGCAGGAAGAGGGGCACGCGCTCCCCACCCAACGGCCAGTTTACTTTGTCAGTGAGGTGCTCTCGGATGCCAAGACTCGATACCTCCAAATCCAGAAGCTGCTCTATGCAATCGTGCTCACCCGTCGAAAACTCCAGCACTACTTTCTTAGCCACCCGGTAACTGTGGTCTCATCGTTTCCGCTCGGAGAGATCATCCAGAACCGGGAAGTAGTGGGCCGGATCGCTAAGTGGTCGGTCGAGCTCATGGGCAAGACCATCACATCCCAATTGTTAGCTGATTTGTCGCTGAATGGACCGACGTCCAACTCCCCCTAGCACAGATTCAAGCCGAGCTGTGGACCATGTACTTCGACGGGTCGCTCATGAAAACAGGGGCAGGCGCCGGCCTACTCTTTATTTCGCCCACTGGAGTACACATGCACTATGTAGTTCGAATCCACTTCGCGGCCTCGAACAATATGGCAGAGTATGAGGCGCTCATTACCGGGTTGCGTATCGCTATCGAGCTCGGGGTCCGACGCCTCGACGCTCGAGGTGACTCATAGCTTGTCATCAACCAGGTAATGAAAGCCTCGAGCTGTCACGACGAAAAGATGGAAGCATACTGCAACGAGGTGTGCAAATTGGAAGCCAACTTTCACGGCCTCGAGCTCAACCACGTCCCTCGACGCTTCAACGAAGCCGCGGATGAGCTGGCCAAGATCGCTTCATCTCGGGCAACAATTTCCCCAGACGTCTTCTCAAAAGATCTACACGAGCCATCCATAAAATGGGACTGGGGCTGGCCTCGAGCCGCCCGTCGAGCCCGCTCCCCTGACCGCACCCCCTTTGACGGGGGCTGAAGTCATGGAGATCGACGGGTCCTCGAGCCCACCCACGGATTGGCGCGTGCCTTTCCTCGAATACCTTAGTCGAGGAGAATTGCCAGAGGATCGGACAGAAGCAAGACACCTGGCTCGACGAGTCAAGACGTATGTCCTCTACAGGGGCAACAAAGAGCTCTACCGCCGCAGCCCCACGGGCATACTCCAACGATGCATTTCGATCGAGGAGGGAAGGAGGTTGCTCAGAGATATGCACTCGGGGGCTTGTGGCCATCACGCTGCACCAAGGACCCTTGTCAGGAACGCTTTCCGTCGAGGCTTCTACTGGCCCACGGTTACCGCTGACGCCATCAAGCTCGTTCGAGCGTGTGAAGGGTGCCAGTTCTACGCCAAGCAAACTCACCTCCCGGCGCACGCGCTCCAGATGATCCCCCTCACATGGCCATTTGTGGTCTGGGGGCTCGATCTGGTCAGGCCCCTCAAAAAGACGATGGGGGGCTACACTCACTTGCTCGTTGCCATCGACAAGTTCACCAAGTGGATTGAGGCCAAGCCAATCACCAACATCCGCTCGGAGCGGGCGGTCGAGTTCTTCATCGACATCATCCACCGCTTTGGAGTCCCTAATGTCATTATCACAGACAACGGCACCCAGTTCACAGGCAAAAAGTTCCTGGACTTCTGCGATCGGCACCACATCCGTGTGAACTGGTCTGCAGTTGCCCATCCTCGAACTAATGGCCAAGTCGAACGTGCCAATGGTATGATTTTGCAGGGGCTAAAGCTGAGGATCTTCGACCGCCTCAACAAGCATGGCAAGAAGTGGGCGGCTGAGCTCCCGTCAGTCCTATGGGGTCTACGAACAACTGAGAGTCGAGCCACTGGGTTCACCCCATTCTTCTTGGTCTACGGGTCTGAGGCCGTCCTCCCCACTGACCTCGAGTATGGGTCCCCTCGACTCAAGGCCTACAACGAGCAGACTAACGAGGAAAGGCTAGCTAACGCTGTCGACCAGGTCGAGGAAACTCGAGACATGGTGCTCCTACACTCTGCGTGCTACCAGCAGAAGCTGTGGCAATACCACGAGAAGAAAGTGCGCAAAAGGGATTTCGAGGTCGGTGATCTCGTGCTCCGACGACGACAGGATAACAAGGGGCACCACAAGCTCACCCCTCCCTGGGAAGGCCCATTCATCGTGGTCGAAGTGCTGAAGCCAGGGACCTACAAGTTAGCCGACGAGGACGGCTCGATCCTCACCAATGCATGGAACATCGAACAGCTACGTCGCTTCTTGCCCTAGGCCTCGATGCCTTGTACATCTTTTTGTTTAAATGTACCACTAGCGTGAATGAGTAAAGGATTTGCAAGTCAGTTTCTTACTTTTCGTTCACATGCAAGGTGGGCTCGACTTTGTCTCCACAAAGTCACGCCCCCCTCGGGGGCTAGACCAGGGGAGGGGACACCCCCTGAAGTCCTCGAAAAAAACGCCTAGTTTTTTCAAAGACGCTCCACGCGCTCTCCTCCTTCCTCGCCTTGAGCTTTCTCATAAAAACTAAGTATGAGCGTCACCTCGAGCCCTTCGAGCTGGGACGATCGAGCACAAGGCCGCCCACGCTTCTGAGCTACGGCGCCCTAACTCATCTCCCCTCAAAACGGTTAGAGCACAGCACTACCACTTAGTTAAAAAAGAAACAAAGGCAAGGAATGAAAGACAACTTGGAGCACAGAGAAAACACTAGAGCACAACAGCACAAGTCATAAACAGTATGTTTAAAGGCCACTCGGGCCATTCCACGACCAGAATATTTGTTTTCTTACAGGGGCCTTGTTGCCCAGATCTCGGCTCGCAGGCCGGTTGAAAACTACTGCATGGCGGGAGGAAGGACGAACGCCTCGAAGCTTTGGCCCAATTGCTCTCCAGGCCCCTCGGCGTTGGCAAGGAGTTGCTCATGCCTCAGGATCATGGCTCCCTCCTGCTCGCCCTTAGCATAGGTGAAGCCACCAGCAACGGCCTCCATCCTGCTCTGAGCATCCTCCCTCGAAAGGGCGAACCCGGAGTAGAAGATGGCGAGGCTCCGGCGCGCGGCGAAGACGAGGGCGTTGCGAACTCGGTCCTGCAGGGAGAGGCCAAAGGCAAAGACGCGAGCAGCATAGCCACGTCCAGCGTCAGGCCCCTCGACGTCCACCATGGGCTCAAATCCCCAGCGCTCGCTAAGGGTGTCGATGGCGCCGCAGATCCGAGTCCTGGCACCCACCTCGACGTCCAACGCCCTCTCAGCGGCCTGAAGAGCTGTGCGTGTCGAGGAGAGATCAGCCTGGGCGAGCTGGAGAGCTGTGTGCGATGCGGCCAAATCAGCCTCAAGCGCTGAAAGGAAAAACCCAAGTCAGCGAATGAAAGAACCCAAGTCGGCAAATGACAAGAATGCCTCAAGCACGTTCGAGGACTCGGTCAAGAGCGGCTCGGGCATTTACCTGTGTAGCGGGTCGACAACCCTTGCTCACGCTCGAGCGCGCTCGTGAGCTCGGCCTGCTTCCCCTTAAGCGCACGGCTGAGGTCAGCCTTCTCCACTCGTACCCCTTCGAGAGTTCAGCCGGCGGCTTGGACAGCGAGATCTTTCTCCGTCACCGATTGACGGAGGTTGGTCGCCTCCGTTTGAAAGTCGCCCGCCCGCTTCTTCTCCGCCTCGAGCGCGTTCGAGAGGGCCTCCTTCTCGGCGGTTACTCGGGTGACCGCCGCCTGCAGGTCCTTCGTGTACGTCTCGGCGGCGGCCTTGTCTTTCTCGAGCTGCTCCGCCTGCTGGCACTTGGCCTTGTAGCTTTTTACCGCTATGGCCGCGTCCTTCTTGAGCTGCTCGAAGACCCCTTGCAGCCGCTCGTGCTCTTGCCGAGCGGTCTCCGCCTCCCGCGCGATTTGGGCGAGCTTGTCACGGGCCTCCTGCTGAGCCGCCTCTGCCTCCTGCGCCACTCGAGCAAGCTCGTCCTGGGCCCTTTTGGCATCACCCTTGGCGGTGTCCAGGGCGGCATTAGCCTCTCGAAGGAGCCGAGCAGATCGATGCAGCTCCACCTCGGCATCCTGCCCCATACGCACATATCGCCGGATCTCGTCCTCGCTTTCATGAAGGGCGTGGACGTGAACGGACTTGGAATAGGAGCAGCTTTGCACCGTCTAAATCACGAAAGCAAAGATTAGAACATAGACTACGATAAGTCAAAAAAGAAAGGTGATTATGCTCGAGAATACTCACGGAAGAGAGCCGAGGCATGTCCTCGGAGACGAGCGACAGGGCGACCTTCAGAGTGTTCTCGAGCCACTGCCGACGCGCTTCAGCCTCCATGTGAGCCACGAGCTCGTTCTGATTGTTCATCACGACCGCGGGAGCCTCGTGGTTGAGGGGATCGGGAAGCACCAGCGGTGGCCTTTCCCATAGGGGGAACGCCTCCCGCATGTCCTTGTCGACGGTGGTGTGGAGCCTCCTCACCGCTTCCAAGTCGACGTCCGCCGTCACCACCCGCTCGGCCAAGGTAGGCGGGCGCTGAGGCTGACTCCAGGAGGACGATGCCTCTTGGGCAAGCACCCGCGCTTCGATCCACCTCCTCTCCTCGATGGACGAGTCGGTGGGCTCGGTGGGTCCGAAGCCGACCGCCCGCATATGGCTGTCGACGATGGCGGACGCCATCTGCTTCCTCTGGGCCTCCTCCCAGTGGTCGGCCTCAGACATGCCGATGAACCCCACCTCAACCGTCGTCGAGTCGGGCACGAGGTGGGGCACCATGACCTCCTCAAGCAAGGTTGCGGTGGCGCGGCGTCGTACGGCACCAGGCGGAGCTCCTTGAGTTGCTCCTCCCCCTGTACGCCGCCCTGCTGCTCCTCGCCCTCTGCAGCGGCAGGCTCTTCCACCTGCTTCTCCTCTTTCTCCTGCGTGGCGGCAAGCTGCTCCGCCCGCTCCTCCTCCTGCTCAACTGCAGGGTGCTCCTCCACCTGCGCAGCGGCGGGATGCTCCTCCGGCGCCCCTTCTTGCAACGTGACTCGAGCCTCCCCTTGCTCGACCGGGTGCGCTTGGGGCACCTCGACTCGCTGATCGATGGGAAGGCCGGTCTCAAGATCACGAGGGGGGAAGGAGCCCGGCCTGGCTGAGGCTCGGGTGCTTGGCCCACCTCCTGCATCACCACGTCATCCACTGGCCGATCGATGGCCGCCGGCGTCTCCTCCTGCTCCTCCTCCTTCTCCTTGCGCTCCTCCTCGAGCTGGCGCAGGCCAATCGGCCAAGAGGTCTTGGAGCCCGAGCCCGGGCTCTCGTCCTCGAGCGTGATCGGGTGCTGCTCCGACCCGGCCCCCGCTGCCGGAGCGGTGGCCGCCGTCTCACCGCCAGCCGCAGCGCCACCCGGCACAACTAGTGATGATGACGCCTCGAGCGGGGAGACGGTCGAGGTCATGGTGGTGGAGGTCGTCTTCTCCCCCGCCATAGTGGTTGTGGCCCCGCCATCAGCTTGCCGCGCTTGATTGCGTCCTTGGCCCGCGCTAACCAAATCGGAGTAGAAGGAGGAAAAGTCACTCCACCTGAAATAGGCGGGGTGCCGCTCGACCCCCCCTGAGACCTTCAACGTCTTTGAAGGCAGGATGGGAGAAAGGGACCGCAAGGACTGTAGGGGACGCTTGGTCCTGAAAGAAAGAGAAAAACAAAAAACGACTATGATGAGAAATTCACAAGTTAAACGGGAAGAAGATAAAAGGAGATCTGGTCGAAAAACTTGCCCTGTGATTGAAGTAGTGCTGCTCGAGCCACCTGGCACACTCGAGTCGCTCGGGGGCTTCCGAGCCATGGCTGGTCCCCGTATCGCTCGAGGACTTCGAGCCTCGAGCCCACCGCTTGTACCGCTCGGGGGCTCCTGCGCGCCGGCAACCCGACTCGAGGCGCTTGGGGGCTCCGTGGCTTTGGTGGCCTCCCCTGCTCCCGCCAACTCCTTGGCCGGGTCCGGTGTGGGGTCCCTCTGGGGATCCTGAGCCTGGCGGGTCAAGGTCCGCTCAGCCCGGCGACTGCTGGAAGGAGCCCGGCGCTCGACGGGGTGCTCGCCGGGCTAGGCTGATGACGATCTGCGCACATCTGCAGTCTTGTGCTGCTGGGTGTGCGCTCCCGTTGAAGAAAGTTGGCGATGGGAGGAAGAGTCCCGCCACATAGGAGATGGCGCCCGCGCGCCTTGGCTGGAACGGGGGGACGGCTCCTCCCGCCGCCCCGCTCGGGTCGGTGATGGCGTACGAGCGCCGTGACTGGGGCGGCGAGACGACCCCTCTTGCTGGCCCGCTTGAGCCAACGACGAGTCGCCGCGTAACTGGAGACGGGGTGGCGCCAGGGGCACCTCCTGCACGCGAGAACGAGGGGGCGTCAGCGCTCGAGCGGTGGTGGCGCCGTCGCTATCAGTCGCCTCGTCGTCCTCCTCATCCTCCTCCTCCTCGTCCTCATCGGTCGAGTCAAGGCTGGGGCTCCAGTCGCACGGATTTGCGTCCAGGCGCATCATCCGTGCCCGGCGGTGCCTGGCCTTACGCTTCTCCCTCTCCTCTAGCTCGAGGGCCTTCTGCGCTTTCTTCTCCCTCCTCGAGAGGGCTACCGCGTGTTCTCGATTATTTTTGAGGCGTCTTACCTCGCGGTTGGGCGCGTCCTCCTTCACCGGGGGCACCGAGTCCGCGTGGTCATTGACATCCTGAAAGGACACGCCTCGATAAGATGGGCGCAAATTAAAAGATAAACGAAGTCAACAACGAGAGGGGCCTCGAAGGAACTTACGTAACCAAGCAGGTCGACTTCCGGGCGCATGGGAAAGAGGCCGACTTGGTCCTCTCCAAAATTCCTGCCACCGTCGATCGCCTCGCGCACTCGAGCCATGATCGTGGCGGGCAAGAGGCGAACATCTGACATCCTGCTGGCCGCGAGCGCTTGGGGGTCGGTGTTCTCCGTCATCTGGTCCAGCCGTAGTGGACGGTCTGCGAGCGGGATCACCCGGCGGGAGTGGAACCCGGCGACGACATGGGCCAGGTTTAGGGTGATGTTGCCGGCCCTCCAACGGCGGAGCCTATCCAGGGCGTCGGTCAGGGGGTCGATGCGGGGCTGGAGCTTGCTTGGTTGACCGTAGCCCCAGTTGAACTTGGGCGCGGTCAACACGGCGCCGGTGTACCTCGGGAAGTAGTTCCCCTCATTCTGGAGGTAGAACCATTCCGCGGCCCATCCGGCGTTATTCAATGAACACGAACCGGGCAGCCAGTGCTCCCGCCTCTTCAGCCCGATCGAGCAGGAACCCGCTCGAACGTAGCTGCGCGTGTTCACCTTCTCCTTCTCCTTCCTCTCCTCTTCCTCGTCGTCGTCGTCGGCATCGTTGCCATCGCTGCTCACCGCTAGGGTAAATAGTGTCGCCTTGAAGACGTGGATGAACAGGTCCCACTGCGGCGCCATCCCCAGGTACCCCTCGCACACGGCGACGAAGCTGGCGGCGTGCGAGATCGAGTTGGGGTTGAAGTGCTGGAGCTCTACCCCAAAATGGTGGGGGAGCGCCCGCATGAAGCGGCTCGGCCGCACGCCAAGTCCCCGCTTGTGGAACTTGATGAAACTCAGAACATAGCCCTCCGGCACGACGGGCTCGAGGTGGTCGTCCTCCGGCACGATCCACTCCGGCGGCCCCTCCACCGGGTTGGGGAGGAGCAATCCACCCTCGACGAGGCCCATCAACATCGCTTCAGTCACCGTGGACCGAGGCCACGGCAGCACGTCGAGCATCACCACCGGCATGGGGGGCTTGGCGGTCCACTCCCCCGTATTTATAGAGCCCGAACCGGTCCGCGTCACTTGCATCCGATGGCCCAGATCACGCCATCCAACGGCTGCGCGCCCCCGGCGGACTCGGCTAAAAATGGTAACCACATTTAGTGCCCCTGACAAACCGCCACCTACCTCCACTCACAGGGCGCACGCGTCGTGAGACGAAGCGGAACCGTCGCCAAGCCACGATCATCATGACGCGCCGGTTTCCACCTAAAAAGGCGCGCCACCAGCAATGGATGGCTTCTCCTCGACTGGCGCGGCGATGGGACGTCTCGACAGACGGTTCCTTACACGGTAAGATAACCTGGGACTCTGGCCCCACCTGTAAGACTTGACGGAGCGGAGGCTGACCCACGAACAGTTCGAATAGCCGCCCTCGAGCACCCGAGTTAGGGGTGCCCCTGGGAAGGATCCCTCGAAAGGGTCCGCTCGAGAACGAACTCTCGAAACCCAAGGGCACGTCCAAGGTAGGGCGCTGAGCTTCCGCGAGATCCCGTCGATGGGAGGCACTCAAGCCGCCGGTCCCCTCGAATGGAGCCGGTCCTCTAAAAGCCATGTGCCTAGCTCTAATGAGAGTGCCCCTGGGCCTCGATGCCACCTCCCCTCGATAGGAGATGGACTCTCACTTGGATTCCCCGCTATCAGCTCACAGGGAGACTTGGCGCTCGCTCGACCGCAGGTAGCGTCAGTCCCCCCACCACTTGGATCAGATCCAAGAGATCCAGCGATGAACTGGGACACGACTACGACCCAACAATTCAAAGCTTGGGGGCTCGAGTCACATAAACAACCTCCCTTGACACGGGAGGAGCAGGAGGTGCTCGGGGGCTCGAGGAATCGTCAAAACCCCCCGCCTCGAGTTGCTACAACTCCAGTTAATAACGCTCCTACTCAAAACCGCTCGTCTCAAAGCCCCCAGAGGAATGTGAAACATCCTCAATTTTCCACAAAGGGAAAATTCACAGAATGATATACAACAGTCGATAATCAATTCCATACATCGGATTATAAATCTAAAGAGTACAAAGAGAAGGGTTTACAATAATAATTACAACGCCACAAGGCGAAATCAAAGTATCCCTAACATCCAGAACAGCTTGAGAAGGCGGAAGTAACGCGGAAGCACCGAATGAGCTTTAGTGGAAAAGAGAAAATAAAGGGATCTGGCGATCCTATAGTTTGGCTGTGGTTTGCATCCTAGCGCATGCAAAGTAGCAACAAGTAATAGTAGTAGTAGTAGTAGTAGTAGTAGTAGTAATAGTCATGTTTAACACATTCCCATTCCCACACACACACATCCCATCCATCCCAAATCCATCTCAAATCCATCACCATCCATCTCAAATCCATCACAATCCATCTCCAATCCATCACCACATCTCCATCACCATATCTCACCACTCACACTCAAGTCGGCAGACCAACTCCCTCTCGGTCTGTCTCAGCGGCCCGCAGCCCACAACCCAAGCTCACGGTCGGAAAAGCTCAGGGAAGGTAGAACACTCCTCTCTCTACTCGACAGAAACGTAGGTCACAGAATGGCCATAACCGAGGCCGCGGTATGCGCATAGATCGATCAACTCTGCAGAGTGTGTACACCTGTACCCACCAGATCGCCATCATAGACGTGCGCACGCCAAGGCTGATTCCGGATGACCTTCTAACCTGGACAATACTATTCTGCCACCCAGCCCTAGAAAGTAACGGCTTACCAGAACACACTGGGACTGGGATCAACAGTAACCGGCTACCCCTCCAATGGTACTGTTGAATAGAATGGTACAGGCTCACCACATACCATTCCCCCTCAACTCCAAGTAGCAATGGCATCGTCCAGTCTAGTCGAACTTCCATCTCTTGCGGAAGCAAGAGCGGGTGGTGTGTACGAAAGGTCCGTGGTTCCGGTTCTCCCGATATATCAGTCCTTAGGTAGGACCAGATAGGATATCTTCATACAGGGTTTGAGTTTACCGTGCCACCACAGCACCTCCTTCCCGAGGGCTCCCCACACCGGAAAATTCTCCTTAAGTCACATATCTTCCTTCCCGAGGGCTCGCCACACCGGGGCCTTCTCAAGTCTCATGTACCCGCCACAGGTACCTCTCATTGGGATGCCTAGGATGCACCCCCGGCAAGACTCGTCCCAAGGTCCACCCCAAGACTCGTCGTGGAGCCTGTCCAGTCGACTCAACCCTCGCCCTCCACGCACCCAAGTCACACGCACAATACCTCCAGATCCTCACCACCAAGTCCACCCAAGTCTAGCATCCCAAGCCAAACCATTCCCGGGGTTCACCACCCGCATCACATCACAGATACAATACGAAGTGGAGTTATATAATAGTAAGTATGGTGATATAAAGTGCAAGCAAGCAGAGAGCTAGTAATATAAAGTGCGAGCGCAAAAGCAGGGTAACATGGTGAAGGGTTTCAATCAAGGTAATAATGGCTCAGGCAATAGCATGCATCAATATACTAGCAAAGGAATAAATATAAAGCGTTAGCAGTTCTATTTGCAATGTCTAATAGGATTCTCTAAAAGATGGTGCTGCCATGACACCTGCGATGTCGAGGTAGTAGTGGTACGTGTCCGACAGTAGTGGTACAAGTCCTCCTCCGTAGTCGTTCAGCGTATCTCCTTCCTCAGATCGTTCCTCCTCGATTCGACTCTGAAAACGAGACGTAATAGTCGCGTTAGCGACTCCTATAGAATCCTCAAAGAACCAAATGAATAACAAAAAGATCCAAATGCACTCAAACATAGGCTCATTGCATAAAGCTCGATTTTAGATGAATTTCCATATAAAGATCATTATTTTTGGAGCTCGTATGAATTAGTTATGAATTTTACAAGATTTAATCATATTCTGAAAAAGAAAAGAGGGAGAATAGTATGGGGTCGACACGTGTCAGTCACTGGTTAGGCCACGTGGCGTCTGCGTGTCTGCTGATGTGGCAGTGGGACCATGGTGACATCAGCAATGACGTCACAGTTGACCTGGTCAACACTATGGGCCGGAAGCGGGCCTGGAGGGGCCGGGTTAGGGCTAATGGGCCGGGCTCGGCCCGCCACGTGGCTCGCTCATATTGCACCACGTCGCCACTATGGATCCGGGCTGGGTTCGGTCTATGGCGCCAGCGCGTCCCCTGGCTCACGGTGGACACCCGCGTTGGTCCATAGACCGCAGACATGGTTCACAGTGGACCGAGTTCACCTAGCCGGTACTTCACACGGTGCATGTGAACCGGGACCATGCGCAGCACTCCCAGCGGGACCTCGGTCCATGAATTAGGTGCATGGTGGACAGCATCCCTGGGTCCCGCCATCAGCGTCACGGCTCTGGTGGACCGGGTTCATCTCTTCTTTCTCCATTCCATCCTCATCTCCTTCTTGCCTCTCCAATCCTCTCTCTGCTCTGGTTCGCGTCTGTCAAGATCGCCGGCGACAAGGCTCGGCGCGATGGTGCCCTGGTGGGTCTCCGGTTCTTCTCTCAAGCGCATCGGAATCGCGAGGTCATGGCGGCTCAGCGGAGGTCCATGATGACGGCAATGACAATTTGTTGCGGCAGCGCACGGCACGCGGCAGGGGCACGCGGCGGCGCATCGCGGCAACGGGCAAGCCGGCGGCTTTTCCTTCCTATTGGCGTATCGGTTCGTCGATTAGCATCACTAGGGTCCCGACTATCTCGCCGGCGGCGACCAAGAAGTACGACGGCGCGTGGCTCACGGCAGGGAGCACGCGGCGGCACCGGCGACATGGCGGCGCACGGCTCGATGGTTTCCGGGACCCCGTCATCCTCGTCCGGCTATGCCACGGAGTGCAGCAGGCCACGGCAAAACTCGACGGCACAACCACGACGGTTGTGGCGGCCGAAGCTTGCCGGCGCAAGAGCGCCACGGTGGCGCACCAGAGTGGCCCCGTGTGGACGTGGTAGTCGGTGGGGACATCTCCCTCGGTCTTCACCCTCCGTTGGCGAGCGCACGGGGTGCGGTGCGCCACGGCGGACTACTTCGCCGGGAAACAGCGGTGCTCCGTGGCGGGGCTTGGCCACAGCGCGTTCATGGCGGGCTGGTCAGGAACGGCGTGTGGTGGCGCCATGAAACTGGGGGCTCGGGCTGGTCGGTGCGTGCTCGTGCAGGTGTTCCGAAAGGCCGGCGATGGCCTTGGTCTACGCGCATGGATGCCATGACCGAGAAGCACGGGCGGGGTTGGGAAAGAAACATGGTGACGCACCGACGCGGTAGAGGATGAAGGCTCGAGGCGGCGCGTCGGCGGTGTCTTGGCGTGGCGTCGAAGCAGCGCGACGTCGAGGTACGGCTCGCGGTTCACTCGCGACTCCTCGATCCACTCCTTCCCCGGCGAGGTGGCCTCCTTCTCCAACTCCGGCGGCGGCTCCGCCGTCTTCTTCTCCTCTCCGCCTTCTTCTCCTCCTCCCACTTCCTTCTTCTCTCTGGTGTAGCGTGGTATGGGGTTTGGTTAGCCACAAGAGTGGCGGCGACGGCTGAGGAACCCTAGAGCACGGGAATGCTCTACTTGTAGGTGGCGGCGATGGCAAAGGGCGAGGCGGACGGCGACCATGGCCCTGGCGTGATCAGCGGCTAGAAGGGGCTCCAGCGGTCGCTTTCGAGGGCAGGCGGGTCCCAGGCGTCAGTGGCCAACGCCAATTTGGCTTGGCGATCAAGGAAAAGGGGGGAGCACGAGGGGGACAAGCTCACGGCTTCACCATGGTTTGTCAGAGCCGGACGCGCGCGCGCGAGGGTCATGCACTTCGCGTGACCCTTGTCGGCCGAGGTGGCGCGGCGTCATCCGTTGATGCGGCAGGATCAGGATCGGGCGGTCGCGGTTGGTTGCGTCGCGCGGACGCGTGCTCTGTCCTAGCGCCAAAAGCAGAGGACGAGGGGGAGGTGAGACATATGGCAGGCGGGCCCGGTTTGGCAGTGGCAGCGGGGCGACCTTGGCGCGTAGCGGGGACGGCCGCGCCCATCACCAGCCGAGCTGGGCCGGTTCGTGGGCCGATTCATGGGCCGATGCGGTCGCTTGGCTTTAAAGGCCTGGAGAGTGGAGGAGCCCACGGGTCGGCTTAGAAGAGAGAGGAGGGAGAGAGATCACGGGCTGGGCCGGATGATTAGGTTGGGCCGGGGTCTGCAAGAAAAAGAAAAAGAGGAGGGTTGTGCTGCTGGGCTGGCTCGGGGTCATGGGCCAGAATGGCCTTTGCCATTTGCTTCCTTTCCCTTTTCTTTATTCTTTTCTGTTTTGACTTTTCATATGTATGTAAGCATATATATGATGCCTTGCCATATGTATAAATATTTCATGGAGGTCTTAGGTGGTCATAGGGTAGATTAGGGTATTATTCCCCATAACACTATTTATATATAGCATACCCATTTATTGTTATTGATTTATTATTCAATACATGGAAAATCCAAATAAAATCCAAATCAATCATGTTGCATACATCACAGTAATAGTGCTAGTGTGATTCAAACATAAATGTCACCAATGTGGCATGATGTTATAATGCTTGATTAAGATAATGCCCTAGCATAGGTTAGGGTGGTATGGTATCCTAGTAGGTTATGTGTTTAAGATATAAGGGTTTAACTCAGGTTCCTAATCACATGGGGCTTAAGGGGGGGTTAAGACACATGTGATGATGTGCTATTGGCGTATCTAGGTAGGGTTATCTACATGACAAGCAACAAACATGGGTTTGTTTAGAAAAAATTTTGTAGTTGGGATTTTTATGTTTGGTGAATTTTCTGGGTTGTTACAGAATGCCTCATTCCTCCGGGGCCTCGGGGGCTACCCCCGCGGGGGACGCTCGCGCGCCCCCCACGGAGAAAGGTGGAAATAACTCCTCGAAACGACACGACCCTAAGTCTAGGTACTTCAACTCCACTTCATGATCCCTTGCCTGAAGTTTTTCACAATCAAACAAGGGCTCGGGGGGCTACTGTCGGGTACCTAGATTAGGGGGTCCTAAACTAGGTGGATTAAAGATAAGCATACCAGCTTCACCCCTCACTAAATCCCAAAAGCCAACCAAGGGAAATCCCCAATTCACCTCGTACTGGGCCGGCCCGCGATCAGGCCCACGAAACCACGGAACCCACTAACTCGAGCAGCAGCCGCTCGACCGCTCGAGGAAAAGCGACGGAGACCACTCGAGCGTGCGACTGCTCGAGATGGTAACGGAAACCGCTCGAGCGAGCGACCGCTTGAGACGGTGGCGAAGACCGCTCGAGCGAGCGACCGCTCAAGCCCGTCCTCCATGATTGCTTTCCCAGGGCGCGCACGTGGCTACAGGGCTCGGAACAGTGCCGCGGTACACCAACCCCGCCTAACACCATGGCCACAGGGCTCGTAATAGTGGATCGTACAGCGGTCGCTTCCGCTATTGCGACGCCCATGCCCCGGATTCGAGGATGGCAAGTGCCACTGTGGTGCCACGCCGCGCACTGTGCCACATGTGGCACCCCCTTTAAACGCCATAGTCAACCCCCCCGTACCGTCAAACACGTCGCGCCGTCCCATCGCTCGGGTCGACGACATCTCGAGGCATACCCCGACCCCTCGAGAAATGATGACGGACGTGACTGGCGTACGGGACGCGCAGTGACCCATCCGTCCGACCTCGACGGCCATTCGCCAGGGTTCCCGGGCAGGCCATCATTGCCCACTCCTCCATTTCGTCAGCCCGCGTCAGGCGAGGACGAGCAGGCCATCACCAGCCATACTGCTACAGGCTCGACCCGGATAAAAGCGGGGATCTATAGGATCAAACCAGATCGAGAGGGGCATCCACAGTTCTAGCTATTTGACCCGGCGCCCATCCCTCGATGTCATGCATACGATTGCCCTACCAACTCTTGTATTCCTGAGCCTCCCCTTGGCCTATAAAAGGGGATGCCAGGGCCCAGTTCAGGACGGGCTTTTCAGACCTACAAACTCGTACGTTCCTAAGTTCACACACCACAGGCACACACCCACGCTCACCATTCGCTAAGTCTCAGGACTGCCTTGTACTCACCCCTGTACGAGCACCTAGGTGCAAGATAATATGAGTCTCCACCGCCCGCTGGACGTAGGGCCTTCTTTTGCCCGAACCAGGATAAAAACCTTGTGTTCATCTTGCATCAGCATCCGGATTAGGGAGCACGCTTAAAAATTTACTTGTTGGTGTGATACCCCCCAGGGTACGAAACACCGATAGTAACCCCTATATCTAATAAGTGAATTCATTTTAGTCCTTTCTCTTGCTGCATTGACGGTATAAAATTGATACTTAACTACCGTCAACACCAGGATAAAAACGATTGTGTTCTTCTTGCATCACCATTCGGGTTAGGGAGCACGCTTAGAAATTTTCTTGTTGGTGTGACACCCCCGGGGTACGAAACACCGACAGTTGGCATGCCAGGTAGGGGTACTGCGTGTTTCACCCGATTTCCCGCCATTTCTCCAGATGGCATCTCCCACCTCATCGCTCCCGTTCGCCACGGTGATCTAGTTCGGGAGCCTGGAGTTCGTGTCACTCGGCACGGGCTACGACATGGCCTTGCTCTCGATTGGAGAACCAAGCGGGGGACGTTCCTCACCCCCACGCACCGGTGGAGTCGCGCGTAGGCCACGCCACCACGGCTCACCGCCAAGACACAGATGTCACCGGCACCAGCTTCACCGCATGCCCGCACAGGGCCCCGAGCACGCCGCTCACGCGCCGTCCCCGTCAGATGCCATGGTACACCCAGCCGAGGCATCGAGCGCGCGACAGGGGGCGGCACGTACGCAGGCAGCTCTCGATGCGGACCCTGACTTCACGTTCGCCATGCGTTCGCCGAGAGAGCCCGGTGCGGCACCTTGAGCGCGCGACCGGCCGATGTTGCCCAACTACTTGCCACACGGGCTCTACCGAGCTCGTCGTAGGCTTCCGTTCGGGCTAACCAACGCCGCTACCACATACGCCAACAAGATCCAATCCACAATGGGGTCGCAAGAGGAGAGCCTTGGCCCCCTCTTGCGCGCCGCCATGAACCTGGAGATCGTATGGCCGGCCTTGGTGGACCATGGATTCGACAGAGCGCCTGGTCCACGGCATGACGGCATGGTCGGGAACATGCACCGCTGGGTCGAGGAGCAGAGCACGGGAAGGCCCTGGACGCCATCCAGCGCCGACCCGGACTCCGACGATTCGGACTCAGGGTGCTATGATCTGGCTCACGAGTGCTTCCGTCTCGAGGGTGACGCCTCGACAGACACAGAGACCAGAGACGACGCCGCTGCCGCCGCCAACCGGCCGGCGGGGACGCTGGCGGCAGGAGCCTTGCAAGTGGTTCCGCCTCGCGAGGAGCCACTGCAAGAACATGCACGCCCACAGCCTGAAGATGATGCTCGAGTGGCACTGTGGGCTGAGCTCCAGGAGATCAAGGTCAAGATGGACGCGAAACGCGCAAACCTGGAGTTGATCAAGCGCGCCCTTGAGCAGAACCAGCCTCCTCCGCCTCGAGCTCTTGGTGCTCGCAGAAGGGCACGGGACGTCTTCAACCGTATCGTCAATGACGGACGGCCAGAGGCACCGGTGGAACCAGCTCGCTTCCCTCGAGCAAGCCAAAATGTTCTCGCAGTAGCCATGCTGCTGCGAGACATGCCTGCGCCTTCAAACCCGCAAGTGATGCGGGTACGAGACGAGGTCCAAGGACTTCTCCAAGTCACGGCCGCCCAGCAAGCCGAGAGCTCGGCCTCAAGACGATGCGAGGCGGCCTCAGAACAGCCAGCCAACCTACTGCAGCACGAGCGAGAGGGCTCGGTCCACCAAGAGGCACCCCCTCGAGGTGGTAGGGCCCCCGTCCACGATCGCATCCTCGACAACCGCGAGCCTCAAGATGCGCGTCACGACATCAACGACAACCGACGGCGCAAGGCAGGATCGTGGCTACAATGCCCATCGAGGAGGGCACTACGACAGCGACGAGGACCGGCAGGCTCTCGAGCCACCGGGCCCTCGAGTCTTCAGCCGAGCTATCCGCAACACGCCGTTGCCCAACCCATTTCGACCCCCACGAGCGTGGTCAAGTATAATGGGGAGACAAAGCCAGAGCTCTGGCTGGCTGACTTCCGGCTGGCCTGCCAGCTGGGAGGGGCCCGAGAGGATAGGGCAATCATACGCTAGCTCCCTTTGTTTCTCTCTAACACCGCTCGACGGTGGCTCGAGGAGCTTCCCCCAACCAGATCTACGACTGGACCGATCTGGTTCAGATTTTCGAGGGGAACTTCAAGGGCACGTACATTCGACCCGGCAACTCATGGGACCTCCACAACTGCAAATAGCAAGCTGGGGAGTCTCTTCAAGACTTTGCTCGATGTTTCTCCAAGTTGCGTACCGAGCTGCCGCACATCCCCGACCACGACGTCATCCAAGGCATTCGTTTCGGGCACTACGTGTAAGGAGCTCGTGCGGGAGCTCGGGTGCAACCGCCCAAAGACAGTTGATGAGCTCATGGACGTCGTCGCCAACTATGCCACCAGCAATGAGGCCGTGGGAGTGTTCTTTGGCGAAGACGGAAGCAAGCCTAAGCACCCCCTAGCAACGGGGAGGGCTCGAGCAAGGGCCAGAAGAAGAATGTCAAGAAGAAGAAGGGCAACCAGCAAGGCAAGCGTGAGGCCACGGAAGACGAGGTCGCCGTGGCCGAGCACAAGAAGCCTTGACCCCTTCTAGATGGGGCCATCTTCGACAAGATGCTAAAGGAGCCATGCCCATACCACAAGGAGCCGGCCAAGCACACCCTCGAAAACTGCCGCATGCTTCGAGGCTACTTCAAGAGGCTCGGCATCGACAGAGATGAGCCAAAGAAGGATAAGGGTGGTGATGGGGCCAACGACAATGACGACAATGGGTTCCCGGCTATTGACAACTGCTTCATGATCTATGGCGGCCCTACGACCCAGATGACGCGTCGAGAGCGGAAACAGGAGCGTAGGGAGGTCTTCTCGGTGAAACCCGTCACCACTCGGTTCCTCGACTGGTCGGATGCGCCCATCACGTTCGACCGTGATGACCACCCGGACCACGTCACCAACCCGGGTGCATACCTCCTCGCCATCGTCCCAGTCATCATCGACACCCGCTTCACCAAGGTCCTCATGGACGGAGGCAGCAGCCTCAACATCATCTACATGGAGACCCTCAAGTTGCTCGGCATCACAAGGGCACAGCTCAAGCCGAGCGTCGGGAGCTTCCACGGCGTTGTCCCCGGCAAGAAGGCGTTCACCATCGGCTGCATCGACCTCCCTGTCTACTTTGGCACGCGCTCGAACTTCCGCAGGGAGGTCCTCACCTTCGACGTGCCCGGTTTTGAGGGGACCTACCACGCGATCCTAGGCCGTCCATGTTACGCCCAGTTCATGGTGATTCCAAACTATGCCTACCTCAAGCTCAAGATGCCAGGGCCAAAAGGGGTCATCACCGTCGACTCCATGTACGAGCACGTGTACTGCCGCGACGTGGAGTGTGTCGAGTACGGGGAGTCCCTGACCGCATCCAAAGAGCTGGCCAAGACACTCGACTGCCTTGCGGCCGAGGCCGCTGCCCCATCACCCAAGCGACAGGCCGGCAATTTCAAGCCCGCCGAGGATACCAAGAAGATCCCGCTCGATCCGAGCTCCTCGAGCGAGAAGGCGCTGATCATCAGCGCCTCCCTCGACAGCGCATAGGAAGCAGTGCTCGTCGACTTTCTCCGTGCAAACGCTGATATGTTTGCGTTGAGTCCCTCGAACATGCCTAGCATACCGAGGGATGTCGCCGAGCACGCCTTGGAGATCCCCCCCGGTTCAAGACCCGTGAAGCAACGCCTGCGCCGCTTCGATGAGGAGAAGCGCAGGATCATCCGCGAGGAGGTCGAGAAGCTCGAGAAGGCCGGATTCATCAAGGAGGTACATCATCCCTTGTGGTTAGCAAATCCTGTATTAGTAGAGAAGAAGAATGGGAAAATGAGGATGTGTGTAGACTACACTAGTTTAAATAAAGCATGTCCCAAAGTTCCATTTCCTTTGCCTCGAATAGACCAAATTGTCGATTCCATTGTGGGTTGTGAAGTACTTTCTTTCCTCGATGCCTATTCCGGCTATCACCAAATAAAAATGAAGGAGTCCGATCAGCTCGCGACTTCATTCATCACCCCTGTAGGCATGTACTGCTATGTCACGATGCCTTTCGGCCTTTGAAATGCCGGGGCAACATATCAACACTGCATGCTATCGTCGTCAAGACGCGAAAAGTAGAAAACCTTGTCGAGGACCTCAAATTAACGTTCGGGTGCCTCCGGGCCAAGAACATTAAATTGAATCCCGAAAAGTGTGTCTTTAGCGTGCCCCGAGGCATGTTGCTAGGTTACATCGTCTCCCAGCACGGAATCCAGGCCAATCCCGATAAGGTCACAGCCATCATGAGAATGGGGCCGATTCGAGACCTGAAGGGGGTGCAAAAGATCACAGGGTGTTTGGCCGCCCTCAGTCGATTCATTTCGTGCTTAGGAGAAAAAGCCTTGCCGCTGTACCGACTCCTCAAAAAATCCGAGCACTTTACGTGGACGCTCAAGGCGGAGGAAGCCCTCTCGAGGCTGAAGAGCATGCTCACCTCCCCTCCCGTGCTCGTGCCACCTAGACCAGCTCGACCTGACAAACCAGCCGAGCCACTCCTCCTCTACATCACCGCGACCACCCAGGTGGTCAGCGCGGTCATAGTGGTCGAGAGGCAGGAAGAGGGGCACGCGCTCCCCGTCCAACGGCCGGTTTATTTTGTCAGTGAAGTGCTCTCGGATGCCAAGACTCGATACCTCCAAATCCAAAAGCTACTCTACGCGATTGTGCTCATGCGTCGAAAGCTCCAACACTACTTTCTTAGCCACCAGGTGACTGTGGTATCATCGTTCCCACTCGGGGAGATCATCCAGAACTGGGAAGTAGTGGGTCGAATCACTAAGTGGTCGGTCGAGCTCATGAGCGAAACCATCACCTACGCACCATGAAAAGCTATCAAATCCCAAGTGTTGGCCAATTTTGTCGTCGAGTGGACCGACGTCCAGCTCGCCCCAGCGCAAATCCAAGCCGAGCTATGGACCATGTATTTTGACGGGTCGCTCATGAAAACAGGAGCGGGCGCAGGCCTACTCTTTATTTCACCCCTCGGAGTTCACATGCGCTACGTAGTGCGGATCCACTTCGCGGCCTCCAACAACATGGCGGAGTATGAAGTGCTCGTGACCGGGTTGCGTATTGCTATCGAGCTCGGGGTTCGACGTCTAGACGCTCGAGGCGACTCACAACTTGTCATCGACCAAGTGATGAAGGCCTCGAGCTGCCACGATGAAAAAATGGAAGTGTATTGCAACGAGGTGCGCAAGTTGGAAGCAAACTTTCATGGTCTCGAGCTCAACCACGTCCCCAGACGCTTCAATGAAGCTGCAGACGAGCTTGCCAAGATTGCATCATCTCGAGCACCGGTCCCCCCAGACGTCTTCTCGAGAGACCTCCACGAGCCATCCGTAAAGTGGGACTCGGGGGCTGGCATCGAGCCAGCCGTCGAGCCCACTCCTACGACCGAGCCCTCCTCGACGAGGGCTGAGGTCATGGAGATTGATGGGCCTTCGAGCCCACGCACAGATTGGCGTGTGCCCTTTCTCGAATACCTAATTCGAGGGGAATTGCCTAAGGACCGAACAGAAGCAAGAAGACTGGCTCATCGAGCCAAAACGTACGTCCTCTACGGAGCTGACAAGGAACTCTACCACCATAGCCCAACTGGCATACTCCAACGATGCATCTCGATCGAGGAGGGCAGGAAGTTACTCAAGGACATGCACTCGGGGGCTTGTGGCCACCACGCTGCGCCAAGGACCCTTGTTGGGAACGCCTTCCGTCGAGGCTTCTATTGGCCCACGACAACCGCTGACGCCATCAAGCTCGTTCAAGCGTGTGAAGGGTGCCAGTTCTACGCCAAGCAAACTCACATCCCAGCACATGCGCTCCAGATGATACCCCTCACATGGCCATTTGCGGTCTGGGGGCTCAACCTGGTCGGACCCCTCAAGAAAACGACGGGAGGATACACCCACTTGCTCATTGCCGTTGACAAATTCACCAAGTGGATCGAGGCCAAGCCCATAACATCCGCTCGGAGCGAGCGGTCGAGTTCTTCACCGACATCGTCCACCGCTTTGGAGTCCCTAATGTCATCATCATAGACAACGGCACTCAGTTCATGGGCAAAAAGTTCCTGGACTTCTGCGATCGACACCACATCCGTGTGAACTGGTCGGCAGTTGCCCATCCTCGAACAAATGGCCAAGTCAAACGTGCCAACGGCGTGATCCTTCAAGGGTTGAAGCCGAGGATCTTTGACCGCCTCAACAAGCACGGCAAGAAATGGGTGGCCGAGCTCCCATCAGTTCTATGGAGCCTGCGGACAACCAAGAGTCGAGCCACTGGGTTTACTCCATTTTTCCTAGTCTATGGATCGGAGGCCGTCCTCCCCACCGACCTCAAATACGGATCCCCTCGACTCAAAGTCTACAATGAGCAGACCAATGATGAGAGGCTAGCCAACGCCATCGACCAGGTCGAGGAGACTCGAGACATGGTGCTCCTACATTCTGCACGCTCTCAGCAGAAGTTGCGACAATACCACGAGAAGAATGTACGCAAGAGAGACTTCGAGGTCGGCGACCTCGTGCTCCATCGACGCCAAGACAACAAAGGGTGCCACAAGCTTACTCCACCTTATGAAGGCCCATTCATCGTGGTCAAGGTGCTGAAACCAGTGACCTACAAGCTAGCTGATGAAGATGGCTCAATCCTCACCAATGCATGGAACATTGAACAGGTACGTCGCTTTTTCCCTTAGGCCTCGATGCCTTGTACATTTTTCCGTATAATGTACCGCTAGTATGAATGAATAAAGGCTTTACAAATTAGCTTCCTACTTTTTCGTTCATATGCAAGGTGGGCTCGACTCTGTCTCCACAGGGTCAAGCCCCCCTCGGGGGCTAGACCAGGGGGGACCCCCCTGGAGTCCTCGAAAAACACTTCTAGTTTTTTTGAAAAAATGCTCGACACACTCTTTTTCCTTCACGCCTTGAGCTCTCTCAAAAAGCTAGGTACGAGCGTTGCCTCGAGCCCCCAAAGCCGGGACGGTCGAGCACAAGGCCTCCTACGCTTCCGAGCTACGGTACCCCAACTCATCTCCCCTCAAGGTGGTCGAAGCGTGACGCTCACGCTTAGTCAAAAAGAGGCAAATCCAGGCAAAGGATCAAAGAAAGCTTAAGAGCACAGAGAAAAAACTAAAACAAGTTGCATAAACCATAGTGTTTAAAGGCCGCTTGGGCCACCTCATGACCAAGTATTTTCTTACAAGGGCCCTCCTGCCCAAATCTCGGCTCGCGGGCCGGCGACGATCATAACTACTGCATACCAGGAGGAAGAATGAAGGGCTCGAAGCTCTAGGCCAGCCGCACTCCAGGTTCCTAGGCATCGACGATGAGCTGCTCATGCCTCGAATTTAGGGCCCCCTCCTGCTCTTCCTCAGCGTAGACAAAGCCACCGGAGACAGCTGCCATCTCGGCCTGAGCATCCGCCCTCGAGAGGTCGAAGCCGGAGTAGAAGATGGCAAGACTCCGATGGCGGCGTAGAGGAGGGCCTCCCGGACACAGTCCCGCAGGTAGAGGCCAAAGGCGAAGACGTGAGCGGCATAGCCACGGCCGGCGTCCGGCCCCTCAACATCCACCACGGGCTCGAACCCCCAGTGCTCAGTGAGGGTGTTGATGGTGCCGGTGATTCGAGCCTTGGCAACCACCTCGGCGTCCAACGTCTCTCGGGAGAGCTGGAGGTCCATGCGTGCTATGGATAAATCAGCCTCGAGCGCTGAAGAGAAAAAATCAAAGTCGGCAAAGGAAACTCCAGGAAAAAGGAACAAACACGAGAACAAAAAAGAGCGACTCGAGTACTCACCTGTGCAGCGCTCGAGTGCGCTCAAGAGCTCGGCCTCCTTCCCCTTGAGCGCATGGCTGAGATCGACCTTCTCTGCCCGCAGCTCCTCGAGGGCCTTCCCGGCGGCCTGGATAGCACCTTCCTTATCTACCACCTTTTGGCGAAGATTGGTCGCCTCCACCTGGAAGTCGCCTGCCCGCTTTTTCTCTACCTCGAGCGCACTCGTGAGGGACTCCTTCAGGGCAGCTTCTCGAGTGGCAGCCGTCTGCAGATCTTGAATATAGGTGGTGATGGTGGTTTTCTCCTTCTCGAGCTGCTCGACGAGGCGGATCTTGGAGTTGAGGCCCGCGGTTGCCGTCGCCACGGCCTCCTTGAGCTCCGCGGCAATCTCTCCCAGCCGCTCGATCTCCTTTCGAGCCGTCTCGGCCTCCTGCTCAGCTCGGGCGTGCTCATCCCTCACCGTCTGGGCGTCCTCCTTGGCGGCGGTCAGCGCGGCGTTGACCTCTCGAAGAAGCCGGGCGGCTCGATATTGTTCCACCTCAGCATTATGACCCAGGCGCACGAGTCGTCGGATCTCCTCCTCGTTCTCACGAATGGTGTGGAGATGAACCGATTTGGCATAAGATTGGCTCTGCGCTGACTGAACCATGAGAAGAAAAAATCAGAACACCAACAATTGCGGCAATTCAAAAAAACACGAGAAAAAGACCGGGCTCGAGATCACTTACAGCGGACAGCCGGGGCATGTCCTCAGAGACAACCCTTAGGGTGAGCCACAGGGAGTTCTCGAGCCATCGTTGGTACTCCTCGGACTCCATGTTAACCAGGAGCTCGTTCTGATCGTTCATCACGACCACAGGGGCTTTCGGGTCAACCGGGTTGCGGAGCGCCAATGGCGGCTTCTCCCACTGCGGGTACGCCTCCCGCATGCTCTGGGCGACGGCGTCATGCACTCCTCGCACCGCCGCCAGATCGAAGCCTGCCTCCACCATCTGATCGGCCAGCGTGGGCGTGTCTTGAGGTTGGTTTGTGGACGTCGATGCCCCCTGGGCGAGCGCCAGCGCCTCTATCCGCCTCCTCTCCAAGATGCCCGACTCGGTGGCCTCGTTGATGACAGGCCCAAAGCCGAGCGCTCGTGTTGTTTCTGCCCCTTAGGGTCACACCCCCTAAAGGACCGAAACAGGAGATACTGGAAACACCGAACTACAAAAATGAAATGAACGACACAAACCTTATATTCCTTGTCCTCCGGCTAAAACGCACGGAGTCTAGAAGTCCCTGAAAATGTCCCTTGAAGGATTTTTTTATAGGAAGTCGTGTTGCGTTTTGTACAAAGTTGCCCCTAACAACCCTAATTTATACGTACAGGAGTAACCGACATAGGGCAGACAAGTAAATGGCCCAGGGGGCCACCTTTGTCGGCCAACCGCCGACCGGCGCACATCCGGGCTGTCTTCCCGCCGAGCCTCTGAATGCGTCCACGGTAACACCGAATGCGCGCCTGCCCGCGCTATCGGTGACTTTGTCATGGCGCCTGGTATTTTCACCGAATGCGTGCCTTCCCGCGCTATCGGTAATTCCGTCCAGGTGCCTGGTGTCGGCACCGAATGCGCACCATCCCGCGCTATCGGTGATTCCGTCCTGGCGCCTGGTGTCTTCACCGAATGCGCGCCATCCCGCGCTATCGGTGATTCCATCCTGGCGCCTGGTGTCTTCACCGAATACGCGCCATCCCGCGCTATCGGTGATTCCATCCTGGCGCTCGGTACCTTTGCTGAATGCGCGCTCGCCCGCACATTCGGCCTTGCCTTGCCTGCATGCAGTAAACAAGAGGCGCACATAATTAGAGGGGACGGGGTGGCCAATTCCGCCCCTGCCCCCAACAGTAGCCCTCCGGCCTTGTCCGGAAGGGCTGTCCCTTCCAGGCAAGACCGACAGAATTACGCCGCGCCGAACGTGTCCATGCTGAATGTGCCAGCGCCGCCCCCCAGGATGAGGAGACGGTTTTTTTTTACCTCGATTCGCGTGAAACGACGCGTCGGCTCCCCCCACGGCCGCCCCCTACCTATAAAAGGCAAAGACGTGGGAGGGGGTGGGCACTTAGCCCCCGCGCGCCTGCCTCTGACGCATTCGTGGCTCGCTTCCGGTCTCTGCATCCGGGAATTCTCCATCTCATTCGGTAAGGTGTAACTTTGCACTTTTGTTTCTATTGCGTTAGTTAAGCTTTCGGGGTTGGGTGGGGATAGATTAGGGAGGGTAAAGGTGTCTCTTTCGGCCTTATTGAACACAATTTCGTTTCTCTTCTTAGCTCGGAAGCCTGGACCCCCTCTTGGAGTGAACGCCTATGTCCGAAAGCTCCTCGTCTGGGGATTCGGCCGGGAGAGCCAACGAATCAGCATCCGGGCCCTCCGCTTTTTGCGCTGAATTGGCTGCCCAGCTTACCCAAACCGGGTCAGAAGCCATGTCACAGAATTCTGGGGCCAGCTTGGGAGAGCCCGAAATAGTTGAACCTATTCGCGCCATTGCACCCGCGGTAGCGGCACGTGTCGTTGACCTATCTGCTGGCGAAAGCGCCAGCGGCCAAGGGAGCGCGGGATTGGCGTGTGACGAAAACGCCGATTCTGCTGAATACGATGGGGCAGAGGGGAGCGCAGTGGCCAGTGCACCGGAAGGGGGTGAAGGCGCCGAATCTGGACCAACCCGAAGAAGCCGCCGGTTAGAATCGAAGGACACACCGGCATTATTTGCCGATCAAAGGTTGACGAAGACCGGCTTGACAGCTACCAACGCAGCGGCCTTCTCAGTGCGTTCGAACGCGAAAATAGCCGAGCCCTGGGGGATGAAGTCACCCCGAATCCGAAGCCATATGAGGCAGTCGTGTTTCATGACTTTTTCATAGCCGGATTGCGGTTCCCCTTGGTTCCGTTTTTCGGGGCCATTCTGCAAAAGTACCGCCTGCAGATCCATCACCTCACCCCGAATGCCATCGCACGGCTCAGCATATACGCCATGGCCATGAAGATGATGGGCCATGAGCCTAGCGTTGCTCATTTCGTGAAGCTCCATATCACCCACTTCTACTCGAAAGTTGGAAAGGTAGATGGATGGCCCAATATTCGTACCGAATATGGCTCCTACAACTTCGTGCCGGCTCCGGGGCAAGAATGGAACTGTTTGGTGCCCACTTTCAAAGAAAAATGGGAGGATTGGAAAAAATTCTAGTTCTATATTCGGGTCGCCACAGACGAAGAAGTGGAAGCCGCTCAGAGAGAGAGGCGCCGCCGGGCCAACCCCTTGGTGTCTTTGATGACCGTGATGATTGGTGAGAAACGTCCGACTCACGACACTTTTGGTCCGGCTGATCATGCTGCCATGGAAGCATATGCTCTTACTGCCAGCCGGCAGACCAGCCATGACTTGGCTGAAGAAATGATTGCAATAGACGAATGGCTTTTATGTGAGAATGTGACATTCGAGCCCATAAGGGACATCGATGGCTATCGTGGCCCTGACTTCCTTCTCGAGCGCCCCAATTACTTTAACTCGGATGCTGAATATCTTGATGCACTGGAGAAAAAGGCCACTCGATTGTGCGGGCCGTATGGTGAAAGGGAGCACAAGAAGAAACTGCTCCAACTTGGCAACTCTCCCAGAAAGAATCGCGCTCTGGACTGCATGGGCATTGCCTATTCGGAAAGACCCCCACCAGTTCTGAAAGCGTCAAAGGCCTAGAGCAGCGATGATGTCGACGAGCCGGAGGCCGGCGCGCTGAGCGGACCGGTATCGGGGGCGCCCAAGCCGGCCCCCCGATTCAGCGTTCTCCGCTCCTTCGCGCCGGTCGGGCCGCCGCACGGCCGCCACCGAGAAAAAAAAAAAAAAAAAGCGGGCCGAGAGCATCCGGGCCGGGCCGTGATGTTCGGGTATGCCACGAAATGGCCGGGCGGTTGTGGACCAAACCCCTGAAGCGCAGTGCTAAGTTCTCATTGGACTTCTTGGGGTCCCGGAACCCTCGCATGCCGAAATGGTAGAGCAGGATGCGCATTAGGGCATAGGTGTTGAATTTACTTCTTGGATGACACAGACTAGCATGACAATTTCGGCCTTTGCTTTTGTAGGACGATATTGGCGGTTCCAGCTCGATGGCCGGAACACGCAAGAAGATTTCGGACCCATGCCGCCTACCGCCGAAAGCGTAGCCGACGCTGAGCACTCTTGGCGTCAGCTTCAAAAGGCCGGCTGATGCTTCCGGAGGTGTTTTTGAGTTGACGAAAAAACACAAGGCCGCTGGTGCACTGCAGCCGCTATAACGCCTGCTTCCATGCCGCCGCCTGCTACGGCCGAAGCTGCCCACACCCTTTCGGACCAGAATCCTAATCTGGCCAGGAAGACTGGTGTTGGCAAATCCTATGCCTAACAGATATAATCCGCAAGCGTACGGATGCCGATGTAGCTTTCACCCGGGAGTATTCCAAGGTATCGATTTATCCACAGGGAACGTGAAGTGCTCTAATCTAAAGCCAGGTAGTCCAAGAGTGGTGATGGAATGGTAGATAGGTTCTTGGATAGTGGAGCTAAGGTACTATAGATAACTGAGCAAAGAGCGATCACTAAAGTCTCTACTTCGGGCGCCTGGGACCACCCTACTCAACAGAGCAGGCCAGCCCACTCCTAGGTCCTGCAGAGTAGAACTAACATGGTGGAATACGTAGATCGGACAGGGCTATCACCACCTGCCAACTACCACTGCGATCCGTTGAACTGAATGCAGACCAGGGTAATTACTAGCCTAGACCCCACGTCCACACTAATAATTACTACCTTGCTTACTATAGATAAGCAAGGCACTCACACAATATATACTATGCAATAAATAAATACTGAATAGTAAATACTAAGTAGCAAGCAAGGAACCAGTAAATACTTTAATAATAAATGAATGCTCAAATAAATATTCGCACCTTAGCCAAACTTACAGAACCTGGAGAGGAAGAAGGCAGAAGAGACTCCGACAGACCCGGATCTTCTCCCGAACTCACCTCTCTACAACTGGAGGAGAGAAACCGCCAGAGGGACACTACTACTAAAATGAGAGAGTGTAGTTTTATGTAGAATGTAGGCGTGTGTGTTACAAGTGAGGTAGAGGGGGTATTTATAGTGGAGAGGGTGAGTAGGTGGAGTAGGGGCTACTCCACCGCCACGTCATCGATCCGTGTGCCCCTCCACCATGCGCCGTTGGATCCACCGACCTCCAAACCGACTTGAATGGACGTCAGGTATGAGCTGCCAACATCGGTGGGATGCAACCGCCCAAAGGTGGGCCCACATCCCGAGGTCGGCCGACTGGGTTTGATCGCAGTGGGCCCCACCAACCTTCTAGAAGATCCGAGGTCGGTGGGATGCTTGGCAAGGTGAAATCCCACCAAAGTCCGGTCGGTCGGCCGGGCCTTCATCACGTGGGCCCACCAGCCTTGCTCCACTGCTGTCCCCATGTGTCATAGAGTGTGTCTCCCGGATTTGAGCTCATTTGGACTCCTGGTTGCTTCCATGTGGACCTATGGATCCATGTTGTACAATATTGGACTTCGAGACGAAGAACAACTATGATCCAAAGGTGGCACTTGCTTGGGACTGTATTGGGGTGACTCTGGTGTTCTGGCAGTGTCTGAGATGGTCCCAAAGCTAGGTCAGTCGACCTGCCTTTGGTGGAACCAAAGGGCCATCTTTTGCAGGTTGCTTCTCCATGCAATTCTAAGCACAATGGTGGTGTTGGACCCATAAATGTCAGGTCGGCCGACCTAACTGCCCATCTTTTGCACACTATCTTCGAGGCCATGGTATTGATGAATATGAAGTTGGTTTCTCCATTGGCCATCTTGGTTGGTGGTTCTCTCTTCATTTGGAGCTTTCGGACCTTTGGAAAGTACTGTTCTAAGTCTTTGCATCCAAATGCGACATGTACATGTGGAACCAAGTTATTTGTACCTATGTCACTACTTGTTTGGTAGTTTCCTTCCATAAAGAATACTTTGTTGACAATTGAAATGGGGTAAAAACAAGCAATGTCTCTTGTCAACAAGATCCCCCACGCTAAACCTTTGCTCGTCCCGAGCAAAGCTCGAATAACCTAGAAGCATAACTTCTCTAAGTATGATGCTAGTATAAAAATTATTCCAAGTCATTTGTATGTACTAGTGAGTTTGTTGGAGTGTCTAACATGTTGCCTTAGGCGGTTGAGAAATGGAATGATGCAGACATGCAGACATCACACACTTCTATAACAAGCAACTTGGAGATTTTTCTTTTACGCACAAAATTAAAACAACATGGCTTTGGTAAACTCCTCAAGTGGTACTCTCAAATCACTCAAAAGGTGTTTGATTCCTCACTAAGGCATATGATAAAAGTTGCCTTCCATAATTCATCCAACTTCTAAACAGGCTTATGTGGAGCTCAAGGTAGGGATGAAAAAGGATGGCATACTTACTTTGCGTATCTTGCGCGGTCAAAAGCCCGGATCCTTGTAGAGAAATGTCATATTCCCAGATCAAGATGTGCAAGTGTGTGGTATGCAATGTATGGTGGTGGACTAGGTTGCTCCTCTATTTGACAGGATCTCTCTCTTCCCTCTTTGAGACAAGGCTAGCATTCTCCCTTTTTTATTTATTTCTTTTTTCTCTTCTCTTTTTTTCTTCTTCTTTTTTCTCTTTTTTTTTTTTTTTTTTTTTTTCTTTTTTTTGAACTATAATGGATCTAATAAGAACTAGCCTTTTTGGGATGTGTCTCACCTAACAAATGATAACTAAGAGAGAATTTCTAACTTTGGAGCATGGAGCAACCTATATGATGGAAATGGTGAAGGTGCGTACTTACAGTGTAGAAGCAGCACAAGAATGGTGGTATGGATGATGATGCGTGCTCCCAGGGTAGGAGTAGCATAATAATGGTGGTAAGATGCGTACTCCCAGGGTAGGAGTAGCATAATAATGGTGATATGAGGATGCGTACTCCCAGGGTAGGAGTAGCATAAGAACGGTGCGTACTTCCGGATTAGAAGCAGCATATTTGGTGGTATGTGGATCTTGATCTTAGGAGTATGACAGAAAATCTCTAAACAAGGTTCGCAAGACTCGACCCCACTCAACACAAAGCAAATAGCATAAATGGGAGGTTTGCAACATTGTAAAGTGTATTTGGCCGTGGTAGGAATTTATCACCATTTGTGGAGTCACTAAGCCATGAGGTTTTCAAAGTTTTATCAAAACAAATTTTCTCCAAGTTCAAGTATAGAGGGATCTAACACTATCTTTACCATATCTCATTTCACAACAACTTAGTTCACATGTGGTCCTATAAGGTTTTCCCACTAGCATCAAGTTTATGATCATGGAATAAGGTTTATACCAGCCAACTTTGAGAAAATCACACATCAAGATTAATCTTAACTTCCTCAAGGCAAGTTTTAAGTTTGATTTATGTGATCATGATTTCAATTCACAACCTTTGAAAGGAACAAAGAAGTAAAGTGGGTTTTGGGAAGAATGCACCTAGCATTTGACGTGATGAAACCTCGATTGGGGGAAGTGGCACACTTCCCCCACACTAAATCTTTGCATCATTTGTCCTTCTCCTGTTCCCATGTATATTCTAGCAAGTTTTGTTAATTGAGCATGCTCGACGGCTCAAAGCACCAGCCAGAGTAATTTATTCAAAGCAAACTAACAACAAATTATTTAAGGTGAACTTAGATTATTGAAAACAAACATATATTTAATATTATTATTTTTTAATTAAAGCATACCGAAGAATGAACAAAAGTTAAAGGAACACGGCACACACAAGATCAAAGCGGGAAAAAGGGAGATGACTAAGTTACTTCTATGAGCTCAAAGACATCTACTTCCTCAAGTTGGGGCATCTCGGGTTCAAGAAAGATTTTTAAACGTTGCCCATTAGCCTTAAATACATTACACCTCGCCTCGTCTTGAAGGGTGATGGCACCATGAGGGGATGAGGCAAGAACGCTATATGGCCCATCGCACTTACTCCTAAGCTTACCTCTACCGAATAACTTTACGCGTGAGTTAAAGAGAAGTACCTTGTCCCCTGGATTAAATTCTTTGATTTTGATTCGTTTGTCATGCCACCGCTTGGTTCGCTCCTTGTAGAGCTTGGAGTTGTGATAAGTGTTTTCTCTCCACTCGTCTAGCTCAGCAAGTTGCATTTGTCGTTTAATTCCGGTGGCTGGAAGGTCCATGTTCCATTTCTTGATTGCCCAATAGGCCTTGAATTCTAACTCCACAGGCAAATGACATGTCTTTCCATAGACCGTTGATATGGTGTCATGCCTATTGGAGTTTTGTACGCTGTTCGGTAGGCCCATAGTGCATCCGGTACTTTGTCCTTCCATCCTTTTCCCATTTCATTGACCGTCTTTTGTAGGATATTCTTGATTTGCTTGTTGGAAGTTTACGCCGCCCGCTCGTTTGTGGATGATAAGGGGTGGCAACTCTATGGTCTATCCCTTGATCGAGAGATACTTCCGAAAGGTATGGTCAATGAAGTGAGTTCCTCCGTCACTAATGACTACCCTTGGAGTGCCAAAGCGAGGAAGATGACTTCATGGAACAGTCGCTTGGCATTCTTTGAATTGGCTGCTCGGCAAGGCATGGCTTCTACCCACTTAGAGACATAATCTACCGCCATTAGTATATATTCTGAATCTCCTGACTTAGGGAATGGACCCATGTAGTCTATTCCTCAAACGTCAAAGAGTTCAACCTGAAGATTATAGTGGAGGGGTATGGCATCTCTTGAGTTGATGTTTCCATGCTTTTGACATCTTGGGCATCTTTGGACAAATTCCATGGCATCCTTATACATGGTGGGCCAAAAGAATCCGCTTTGCCATACTTTGGCATGAGTCCGAAATGCACCATAGTGTCCACCATATGGTGATGCATGACATCTCTCAATAATCTTGGTTGCCTCTGTGCGCTCCGCAAGTTCCCGAATGTATGCCATGCAAAAGCTGGACCCCCTCATTCTGGCTAATGCACTTCAGTAGTGGCGCCACAACTCCCTCCTTGTACAAATTCTCTCCAATTATGGAGTATTGCTTTGTTCTAGACTCCATCCTTTGCTTTTGCTTTCTGTCTCCGGGCTCATAAGTTCTAGAAATGAATGCCCATATCGGTGCCCTCCAGTCGTCACTCGCGATAGCGTGAATCACCGCCGGTTGTACTGCTGCGGCTATCAAGACTTGGTAGAAAACATCGGTGGGCAATGGAGTGTTCTGGGCTGCAGCTTTTGCCAATGCGTCTGCCTCTGTGTTGTCTGCCCTCGGAATGTACTGCAAGGTGAAACTGAGGAAATATTTCTCCATTCGCCATACAGCTTCCAGATACTTGGCTAGAGCCAGCTCTTTGGCTGTGTATTCCTTTTGGATATGCCCCACAATTACTTGTGAATCAGACTTAATGACGCATCTGCGGATTCCTAGCGCTCTAAGTTTCACGAGACCAGACGAACGCCTCGTATTCGGTTGTATTGTTGGTGGTGCGATACGCAACCTTCTTTGCGTATCGCAATTTCGGAACCCGGTTGGCGGTGTCGGTCACCGCGGATATGCCCGCTCCGGTGAGCACCACGCTCCATCGTGTGTACTGTCCATTTTGGTTCCTCGAAACTGAGAGTAGTGTTGTCCCTGGATGGGGTCAAGTCTGCGATAAAATCCGCTATCACCTGCGATTTGATTGCCGATCTGTGCTCGAAGTCAATGACATATTCATTCAGCTCAGCTGCCCACTTGCCTATTCGCCCTACCGCCTCTGCGTTTCTGAACAAGGCGTCTAGGGGCTGAGCAGATAGAACCCGAATGTGATGAGCCTGGAAATAGTGCTTGAGCTTCCGCGATGCCATGACCACCGCGTATGCGATTTTCTCCGGCTCGGAATAGTTTGCCTTTCTTGATGTCAAAGCTTCGATACGAAGTAGGCCCGGAACCTAACTTCCCTCGTTCTCTTTTTCTTCCACCGGGACCGCGCTCACCGCCGCGTGAGATGCCGCCACGTAAAGCAACAAGATCGCATCGGTGATGGGCTTGATAACGTTGTGGCCTTTGAGAGATAAGCTTTTAGGTCATCGAATGCTCGGCTGGCGATCCGGACCCCATCCGAAACCTTCCGAAGTTTTTAGAATACGGAAAAATGGAAGTCCTCGCTCCGCTTGGATATGAACCTCCCTAAAGCGGCGATCCTACCAGGTGAGCTTACGCACCTGCTTCTTTGTCTCGGGCGGTCTCATGTTTACAATAGCGGCAATCTTGTCCGGGTTGGCTTCTATTCCTGCGGCGATACGGACATCCAAGCATCTTGCCCTTGCTGACCCCGAATATGCATTTTTCCGGGTTCAGCTTCAGGCCGCTTGCTCGGGGGTTAATGAAAGTTTCCTTGAGATCCTCAATGTGTGTGGTTTTTTTATCGCTCTTTACCACTATATCGTCCATGCATGCTACCAGGTTTTTCCTCTTTTTCTGCTCCCTGAAGACCTCGTCTGTCATTTGGGAGAAGGTGGGGCCAGCGTTGCGCAGGCCCTCGGGCATGCGCTTGTAGTAGAAGGTCCCCCCAGGAGTGATAAAACTTGTTTTCTCCTGATCTTCCTCATTCAGCCATATCTGATGGTATCCCGAGAAATAGTCCAATAAGCTTAACAGCTCGCAACCTGATGCGATATCGACCAGTTTGTCGATTCGCGGCAGTGGGTATGGGTCTTTAGGGCGGTGTTTGTTGAAATCTGTGAAATACACACACATGCGCCATTTGCCGCTTTTCTTCTTGACCATGACCACATTGGCTAGCCATTCCGGATCTTTGCCCACCTGCGATCACGTACGCATCCAAAAGCCTTTACACTTCGCAGGTGCTGTGCGCCCTTTCGGATGACATCTTCCTCAACTTTTGCTTCCTTGGCTTTGCCGTTTTGCTAACGTTGAGATTATCTTTGTGCCAATTCCCCTGTCAACCCCCTTGAGGTCTTTCGTGGTCCACGCGAATACGTCCTTGTTTTCAGCTAGAAATGCTAGCAGCTCCGAAGCGTCTTGTTCCGACAGACTTGCCCCGATATGTACACACTGATCCTGGCGATTCGCCGATAAAGGCACTCTTCTCGTGCCCTCGTCCGGCTCTGCTCTCCGTTCTTTCGGCTCTGCGGCCTCATCAGCATCATCTTTTCTTGCAGGCTTTTTTACCTCGTGCACCATGCTGTATCCGGGTATAGGTTTGCCATCTATCTTTCTGGCCGTGATTTGATCGCCATGCAGCGTGATTACCCCGAATTATAACACCCCAAATTTTGAACTTTGGGTTGTTATTAGAAAACACTAAATAAAATAAAGGATTTTAAATATTTGAGTAAAATTTGTCAACCTAGGTTTAAATCTTGGTACATTTCTATACAAAGAAAAGTGTGCTTTTAATATTTATAAAATAATTTGAAGGGCTTTTGTTTTTATGATGCTTGTTTGTTGCTTGTGTTTTGTGTCTTTGTGTGCGGTAAGTTATCGAAATACGTTTAGACGTCGCTCTATTCTTCCCGGGAATTTTCTGTACTTCTCTCGGATTATTTTCCCATTTATCCTAGGGCTTTTCCAATTTTTAGATGCTCTAAAATATTATTTTCATGGGTTCCAAATACTTTATTTGGATTCATCATGTCTCAATCTATCTTCGGGTATTTTCCCATAATTTTTGGAGACTTGAAAGCAATTTTCAGGGCTTTAAAATGATTTTAGCTTTTTCTGGAATTGTTTTTGAACTGAAAATGGCTTTCTAATAAATCCCGAAATTATTAAAAATAAAATATTTTTCGGCGCCCAAAACCCTAGGCATATATATATATGCCGGTGTTCCTCTCGTCGTCCTGATTCTAGAACACCAAACCCGATCGCGAGCCGCCACTCGTAGCTCCCGGAATCCATCGCCGAAGTTTGCTACAGCTAGGGTTCCGGCGAACTCTTCGGCGAGGTGTTCCGTCCATCTCGTCCGTCTCCGGCGCAAACCGCCACCACCAGGAGGTATCCCTCGTCGTCCTCTACGCCGTCATGCCATTAGTTTCGCAAATCCGTGGTCGTGTGATGGTTTCCCTAATCCTATCTCTCTTTTCCGGCGAGGGTGTCCATGGACAGCTTGCTGTTCGTCTTCTCCGGTGAACGCAACCCGACGTCGCCACTGCCTGATCCCGGCCTCGCCCTCGTGAGGCCACCACGGGCCCGTGGCCCTGCGCCGCGCCGCCCCGCGCCCCTTCGTGCCGCTGCTGCGAGCAGGGCAGCACCGCCGCCGCCGCTGTGCTGCTCGGCCACGCGAGCTGGAGGACATGCGGCCCCCCTGCTCGGCCCCACGCGCGGGTCCGCGCCGTTCCGGTGCGCCGCCGGCCGGCCAGCAGGCTAGGGCCGAGGCCCCTACCCTTCCCTGGCGCGAGCAGCAGCCATGGCTGCCATGGCCAACTTCCTGTACGTGAAGATGGAGGTGACCAGAGGTGGAAGACGACCAAGGTACGAGATGCAGTAATTACGAAACTGCCACTGATCGTATAATCGCCGCCATTTGACCGTTTTAGGTCCGATTTGAGCGATTCAAGATGCGTTAGAATCGTGTCGTCGCGCTCTACACAGTAGTGTTGATGGTCACCATGAAACTCAATTACTAATTTATTTATTGATTTAAATGTTAACTCATCAATAATTATTTAACCCTTTTATAATAAAAGTAACCTAGGGTTATCTTTACGATCTCGTTATGACGTGACGTCGTTCCGACCGAAGTCGGTATGAGCAATGACCTCGGTCATGTCGCATGTTTATAAAATTAGTTATCCAATCTTTGTTTTAAAATACGATTAGTCTAGTTTGATCTTGTTAGTTGTGCCTCTCAACGATAGTTCCTTCGTCGGTCTTTATAGTGCTTTCAAGACCATAGCTTTGCTCTCTACCTTTTTGTACGCCCTTTCTTTAGCTGTTTCTTTTGTTTGGTGTATGTTCTTAGTCTTGTTTGTTTGTGTTGCTTGCTTGGTGTGAGTAGACGACGAGCAGTTGACAAGTGCTTAGAAGACCGGAGAGCGATGGCCGACAAGAACAACAGAAGCTAGACACCAAAAGATAGAGCAATGAAAGTCTACTGAACAGTTGGACTTTGGATTTAAGGCAAGTGCAGGCATTCCCTTTGATCATATTGAACCTTGAACTTTTATATAATGCATGCATGAGTCCTAAATGATCAAAACCTAAGGACATACTAGCCACTATATCCATATATATATACCCCGGGGGGTTTATAGATAGGATATAGGTCTCGCTAGTGCTCCGCTTACCTACTCATTAATGTTATACACTTAAAATGTTGCTTCTTAAGTAAAGCGATGGTAATGGTGGGGCTATGGTGGAGATGTTCGATGCGGGATGCATCATTGGTTGGTGAAGCAAGAGAGATGCGGATGCTAGTGAGGAGACTCGCGGCGACGGGGGGCATCCGTGTACGCTCTCCTTAAGGACCGGTTCCTAGACGATTCAACCGGGACAATCCGTACGACTCCAGGCTATATGGCTCTGGCTTGGCAAATTATCGGGAGTCATCATAGGTAGGTTGGTAACTTGCCGACGGGTGCCATAGCTATGGTGAGAAGGGTGATCCCAAGTTCGAAGCATGAGGATTCAGGATGATCCGCAGCGGAGCGGCGTGTGCGAGTACGTCTCTCATGTGCTTGGGACATTGCTGATCGGGCTACCACTACCTATGACCCGTGAACCGCCTCGTAGTGAGACCCTGCTCATTCACCTTGGAAGTGTTTTGAGGAGACGCGACCTCGGGCAAATGGGAATCACGACCTGGAGGGAAAGTGTACACCTCTGTGCAGAGTTTGATCAAACCGATATATCGTCCGTGCTCTCGGTATGAGCGGCCCGGCGCCCTACGGATTAGCAAATGGACTTCATGGATCTTTGGAGAAGTTATTGGAGGTTGCTACCTCGGGTTTTATCGGGATTGCCATCATGTGTTCTGCGAGATAGCGATCTCATTTATATGATGATCATGTTATGATCTATATAATGATGATGTTAATCAACTCTTAATTCTACTTGAACCTTAATAAAGGGTTGGGCTTTTATACCAAGTTGATTAGTAATAGGTTGCTAATTAAAATACACCCACTACTAAAAGTGCTACCGCAGTTTACCTTTGAGCTCTACCTTGTTCAAGCCATGCATATCATTATACTTTCCGCCTGTACTTGTTGAGTTCGACATGGACTCACCTTGCTATAGTCTGCTAGCAAGGTCTTCTTGGACATTGAGATGTCGAAGGTGTTTGGCGTACGGAGCCCCCGAAATAACTCGTCCCGAGAAGAATGGTGCTCGAGAGAAGATGTAGCCAACGTTCCGCGATACTCTGATGTTTTGTAAGTGTTAGTATATATATGTTTCTGCTTTAATACATTGTCTTTCTGATATTTATCGTTCTAGTTATATGTGTGGACTTCCTGTGCACACATATGACGGCCTCTGGTATTCTTTGTAAACCGGGGTGTTATAGAATGGTATCAGGGCAATGTTGACTGTAGGACGTATGCCAAGATAGCACTGGTCAAATTCAAAAAAACTTATTTTGCTACAATACTATTTTGTGAATCCTTGACTATTGAATTCTGACAGTTATCTTCACCCTTGTCTTGTACCCCCTCCTTGAATAGCTTCCTTTGAGCTATTAATTTCTTATTCCCTTGAACTTTTGTTTTGCTTGTTTACTAAAATTTTTCTAACCCGAGTTCAAAAAAAATTCTAACCCATTTTGTTCAAAATTCGATGGCCTTTCATCATCTATCACCTGCCCTTTTAGGATGACCACCAATGTTGAAGGAGCACGTGTAGCATCGATATGGTCTTGTTGGCTTGTTTGTGCTTGTTTGTGGTATTGCTTGTGAGTCGTCTCTGTTCTCTTGTTCTGAAGGAGGCCTGAAAGGTGGAGTTTGGTGGGTGAACTTGATCTTTGTTAAAGTGGGGTAGTGACTTCTATCATTCCTACCTTTTGATCAACATTGAATCATATCATCTTACATCGTCAATACCGCCATTAGTTTCCATGCCTTCATCTTTACCTCATCATAATGGAGGATCAGCACACGTAGAACCTATGATCAATATTAGATCCTCAAGAAAGATTTACCTGCAACGTCATCATCAAGGTGGCGCAGCGGAAGCGTGATATACCCATAACCCACAGGTCCCAGATCTTTGTTATGTGGGCTAGTGCTCTGAACCACTCCCCACATCATGAATAGAAGAAAGTTTGTAGTTTGAAAACCATTCTTTTGTCCAAACCTCCTGAGCCTCTTTTCGTCTTGCATATGATGCTTATCAATGCAATGTCTATACCTATGTCATGTGAGATATCGAATTGGTAGTAAACTTGGTAATGACATCTTGATTAATAACTGACGGTGCCACGATGAAGTCGAAAGTTTCCGGTGGGCCGTGAGACACACGGATGTATTGCTCGGCAAGCGCCGGTAACGTGAATGTTAATCATGATCCATTATATAAGATACACCGATGAGTTGTCTTATCATGAACCTTTCTTAGGCTATCTTTCCATATCGAATGGGAAAAATCACCCCTCATTCTTTCTGCTACTCTCCTCGAATCCCAAGGTGAAATTCTTGTAAGGGGGGAGTTATGTGAGTCCTTTAAAGATGAAGTCTCTATAAATCTTTTGAAGATAGCTCTGACAAGATGGCGTTCCTATCAATGCTCTTGCAGACAAGTAAGAATTCGGTTAAGTAGGGTAGCATTTGCTACCCACCTCAATCAATCTTGAGCATCTCTGGTCATAGGACATAAAGATGCTAAAAGATCCATATTTATCTCTTCACCATCTCACTACACCCGATCCTGTTTAACATCTCATGGACCTAGAGTCAATGAAGTGCAAAGCCACGAAGATTAATTTTCAACTTTGTGGACAATTATATCCACATTATAATTCTTTCACCCTCCTATCTCACACATGTTGATTCAAAGAAGTGTGAGCATCGTAAGATCTAGTTTTATTATCTACATCGTCTTTTGCTCCTAGCTCTTGCCGGTCCATGAGATAGGAACATACAAAAATCATCATTAAACACTCTTGTTTGTAATGCCTCTCCTTTGGTATCTATCCTCGGTCATTGACCTTTATGTTTATACCTTCAATAACCATCAATGCATGTCTCCACATCGTATAATGTGAAGACAAATTAATTCCAGCTATCGGCCTAGTATCCTTGAGCGATAACTGTAAGACTAGATTTCACTCTTAATGCCTGTGAATGTCGACTAGCTATCCCTTGCCTGCTCTATTTCCAAAAGTTTTGGAAATAGCTAGGAAGACCAATCCTTATTTTCTGAATCAATCTTTTGACCTATATCTTATAAAATCTCGAAGAGTAAACATGTGAAGATCAGCCTCTGAGCTTCGTGTGACCAATCTCTATCCGTCTATGGTTGATTTTTATCAATCTACAATTCTTCCATGTTACATCACTAGATGTCCCAATGGATTCTCGATTCTTTTGGTTGATACATGATGACCTTCAAACTTTTTCATTGCACTTCGCAAACCTTAGAACAGGGAAGTGTAAATCCTTTAAGAATTGAAGCCTATTCTCTATCTAAGATTTTCGGAGGAATCAATGTTCAACTTTGTTGCTAATCCTTGAGAATCCTCAACGATCTTTGTATCATGTCACATCCATAATTTTGAGTTAACCCGATCATCTATTTCATCTTTATCCCAAGTCTCTCGAATCTCGGGACGAGATTCATGTTAAAGTGGGGTAGCTCTATAACACCCCAAATTTTGAACTTTGGGTTGTTATTAGAAAACACTAAATAAAATAAAGGATTTTAAATATTTGAGTAAAATTTGTCAACCTAGGTTTAAATCTTGGTACATTTCTATACAAAGAAAAGTGTGCTTTTAATATTTATAAAATAATTTGAAGGGCTTTTGTTTTTGTGATGCTTGTTTGTTGCTTGTGTTTTGTGTCTTTGTGTGCGGTAAGTTATCGAAACACGTTTAGACGTCGCTCTATTCTTCCGGGAATTTTACGTACTTCTCTGGATTATTTTCCCATTTATCCTAGGGCTTTTCCAATTTTTGGATGCTCTAAAATATCATTTTCATGGGTTCCAAATACTTTATTTGGATTCATCATGTCTCAATCTATCTTCGGGTATTTTTCCATAATTTTTGGAGACTTGAAAGCAATTTTCAGGGCTTTAAAATGATTTTAGCTTTTTTCTGGAATTGTTTTTGAACTGAAAATGGCTTTCTAATAAATCCCGAAATTATTAAAAATAAAATATTTTTCGGCGCCCCAAACCCTAGGCATATATATATGCCGGTGTTCCTCTCGTCGTCCTAATTCCAGAACACCAAACCCGATCGCGAGCCGCCACTCGTAGCTCCCGGAATCCATCGCCGAAGTTTGCTAGAGCTAGGGTTCCGGCGAACTCTTCGGCGAGGTGTTCCGTCCATCTCGTCCGTCTCCGGCGCAAACCGCCACCACCAGGAGGTATCCCTCGTCGTCCTCTACGCCGTCATGCCATTAGTTTCGCAAATCCGTGGTCGTGTGATGGTTTCCCTAATCCTATCTCTCTTTTCCGGCGAGGGTGTCCATGGACAGCTTGCTGTTCGTCTTCTCCGGTGAACGCAACCCGACGTCGCCACTGCCTGATCCCGGCCTCGCCCTCGTGAGGCCACCACGGGCCCGTGGCCCTGCGCCGCGCCGCCCCGCGCCCCTTCGTGCCGCTGCTGCGAGCAGGGCAGCACCGCCGCCGCCGCTGTGCTGCTCGGCCACGCGAGCTGGAGGACATGCGGCCCCCCTGCTCGGCCCCACGCGCGGGTCCGCGCCGTTCCGGTGCGCCGCCGGCCGGCCAGCAGGCTAGGGCCGAGGCCCCTACCCTTCCCTGGCGCGAGCAGCAGCCATGGCTGCCATGGCCAACTTCCTGTACGTGAAGATGGAGGTGACCAGAGGTGGAAGACGACCAAGGTACGAGATGCAGTAATTACGAAACTGCCACTGATCGTATAATCGCCGCCATTTGACCGTTTTAGGTCCGATTTGAGCGATTCAAGATGCGTTAGAATCGTGTCGTCGCTCTACACAGTAGTGTTGATGGTCACCATGAAACTCAATTACTAATTTATTTATTGATTTAAATGTTAACTCATCAATAATTATTTAACCCTTTTATAATAAAAGTAACCTAGGGTTATCTTTCGATCTCGTTAACGCGGTCGTTCCGACCGAAGTCGGTATGAGCAATGACCTCGGTCATGTCGCATGTTTATAAAATTAGTTATCCAATGCTGTTTTAAAATACGATTAGTCTAGTTTGATCTTGTTAGTTGTGCCCTCTCAACGATAGTTCCTTCGTCGGTCTTTATAGTGCTTTCAAGACCATAGCTTTGCTCTCTACCTTTTTGTACTCCCTTTCTTTAGCTGTTTCTTTTGTTTGGTGTATGTTCTTAGTCTTGTTTGTTGCTTGCTTGGTGTGAGTAGACGACGAGCAGTTGACAAGTGCCGAAGACCAGGAGCTGATGGCCGACAAGAACAACAGAAGCTAGACACCAAAAGATAAAGCAATGAAAGTCTACTGAACAGTTGGACTTTGGATTTAAGGCAAGTGCAGGCATTCCCTTTGATCATATTGAACCTTGAACTTTTATATAATGCATGCATGAGTCCTAAATGATCAAAACCTAAGGACATACTAGCCACTATATCCGGATATATATATCACCCGGGGGGGTTTATAGATAGGATATAGGTGCGCTAGTGCTCCGCTTACCTACTCATTAATGTTATACACTTAAAATGTTGCTTCTTAAGTAAAGGCGATGGTAATGGTCATGCGGCCATGGTGGAGATGTTCGATGCGGGATGCATCATTGGTTGGTGAAGCAAGAGATGCGGATGCTAGTGTGGAGACTCGTAGCGACGGGGCATCCGTGTCCCGCTCTCCTTAAGGACCGGTTCCTAGACGGTTCAACTGGGACAATCCGTACGACTCCAGGCTATATGGCTCTGGCTTGGCAAATTATCGGGAGTCATCATAGGTAGGTTGGTAACTTGCCGACGGGTGCCATAGCTATGGTGAGAAGGGTGATCCCAAGTTCGAAGCATGAGGGTTCAGGATGATCCGCAGTGGAGCGGCGTGTGCGAGTACGTCTCTCATGTGCTTGGGACATTGCTGATCGGGCTACCACTACCTATGACCCATGAACCGCCTCGTAGTGAGACCCTGCTCATTCACCTTGGAAGTGTTTTGAGGAGTCGCGACCTCGGGCAAATGGGAATCACGACCTGGAGGGAAAGTGTATACCTCGTGCGAGTTTGATCAAACCGATATATCGTCCGTGCTCTCGGTATGAGCGGCCCGGCGCCTCGGATTAGCAAATGGACTTCATGGATCTTTGGAGAAGTTATTGGAGGTTGCTACCTCGGGTTTTATCGGGATTGCCATCCTGTGTTCTCTCGAGATAGCGATCTCATTTATATGATGATCATGTTATGATCTATATAATGATGATGTTAATCAACTCTTAATTCTACTTGAACCTTAATAAAGGGTTGGGCTTTTATACCAAGTTGATTAGTAATAGGTTGCTAATTAAAATACACCCACTACTAAAAGTGCTACCGCAGTTTACCTTTGAGCTCTACCTTGTTCAAGCCATGCATATCATTATACTTTCCGCCTATACTTGTTGAGTTCGACATGGACTCACCTTGCTATAGTCTCGCTAGCAAGGTCTTTTGGACATTGAGATGTCGAAGGTGTTTGGCGTACGGAGCCCCCGATCAAGCTGTCCACTGAGAAGAATGGTGCTCCGAAGAGAAGATGTAGCCAACGTTCGCGATACTCGATGTTTTGTAAGTGTTAGTATATATATGTTTCTGCTTTAATACATTGTCTTTCTGATATTTATCGTTCTAGTTATATGTGTGGACTTCCTGGGCACACATATGACGGCCTCTGGTATTCTTTGTAAACCGGGGTGTTATACGAATGGGGAGGGCAGCTTCATGCATAGGTAGCTCTGCTTGATGATGATATCAAACTTGTTTATGATTCCTCTTCCGAAGATAGCCGTGTATGGGTATTCCATTTGTACCACATCGAAAGATATTTCTTCCGCTCGCACTTTCTCTCCCTCGCTAAACGCCACTTTGTAAGCGTCTTCTTCCCAAGTGCGTCTATTTTCTTTCCGCCAAAGCCGAATAGGGCATTGCACACGATCCGGCGAATGCTGTCGAGTTTCATGCGTCGTACGCTTTGGTGAACAGGATGTCAGCCGAACTCCCATTGTCAATCAGAATGTTGTGCAGAGTATACCCGGTGACGAAGGCTGTTGCAACGAAAGCGTCATAATGAGGGTAGTCCCGGACTTGATTATCTTCTTCGGAGAAAGTGATTGGCTGAAGCTTCCACGCGGCTCGGTTTATCGGGGCTACTGGTGCCACGGTCAGCACGCGCCTTTGGTACTCTCTTCGCGTTCTCTTGCTGTTGTGCTCTATATTGGAGCCTCCAATAATTGCGTATATGTGCCCATTGGAAGGCATCGCATTTGTGGGCGCCACAGTATGTACGATCTGCAATTCCTTGGAAGTTTCCTGTTTTGCTACTTGCTGCTGCTGCCTATTTTCAGTAGGCGCTGAGGAAGATGCAACAGCCGATACCGGCATTGGATGCGCGATCATCGGCTGTTGGTACTGTTGGTAATTCATATTTGGCGATCCCCCCCAATGTGCTTGCGCATGTGGGGCAAGGTACGGATTCACCGGCTGCCCCGACTGGAAAGCCGCTATTTGATGAGGGAAAGCGTAAGGTTGAGTCGGTGCCGTATGGAACACGTGCTTTGCAGGTTCGGATTTCCCCATGGCATCATCTCTTTCCTTCTGCTCTTTGGCCTGCTGCGTATATTTGCAATCTCTGGTGAAATGGCCTTTGTTTTCGCCACATACGCAACAATATTGCGTTTTTGGGGGGCCGCCATTGCGCCCTCGACCTCGTCCGCCTCTATAACCCCGGCCCCCCGGTTCTGCTGACCCCCGCCTAGGCTTTCGTGAGACTGGCTGTCGTTCTGCTTCGGGGGTGCAGGGTTGGATGTCTCTTCCTGAAGGTTGTTGACATAACCTTGATTCTGTCCCCACTTCTGCTGATTCTGTTGATTCTGTTGATTCTGCTTCGGGGTGTTTTGTTTGAGGCTGTTTCTTGACACCTTGCGCTTCTGCAAGTCTTCCTCCGAAATGGCGAACTTTCTCATTTCATCGAACAACTGCTTTACGGTTTTGGGTACCTCCCTGGTTAGCACCTCGGCGCACGGTCCAATTTTGAGGCCTCTGATGGCCGATGCGATGGCCGTATCATCAGATACATTCGGGACCTGTGCCCGCATCTGAATGATGCGTTCCAGGTACTTGGCCATTGGCTCATTATCGGGCTGATACAGGGTGAGCAGGTCCATGATGGTCTTCTTGTCGGCCTGAAGTCCCTGAAAGGTTGCCAGCAGCTCCTCTTTTGCCTGCCTCCATGACCGGATGGACAGTGGACGCAAGGACATGTACCAGTCATGTGCCACGTCTTGCATTGCCAAAATCAAAGTTTTGGCAAGCAAGGATTCGTTGCCGCCTGCCGAATATATTGCAGCCTCGTAGCTTGATATGAACCTTCTGGGATTGGATTTACCGTTAAAGTGTGGGATTTTGGGCTTATACCCCGGTGGCCATGGGTATTTTTGCAGCTCAGGGGACAAAGGGGACGCCATGTCAACCATATCCGGGGCCCCCTTGCACGAGGCCGAACCCATGTATCTCACCTCACTTTCAGTTTCGGCTCTCGCTCCGAGTGCCTGAATCTCCCATTGTAACCTTTCTGCTTCCCTCGCTGCATGGTCGACCGCTACCTGGGTCGCTGATATCCTGTTTCTTGCTTCGATGTCTCCTTGCAACTGATCATGATATGCCTTTAGCTCCTCGATTCTGGTTGTATGCTCATCCAGCAACTTTAACAACCTGGAATTCTGCAGCATCAGCTCGTCCGCCACATTCGGGGCTTCTGGCTCCGGGTCAGCTTCCGCGTCATCCGCCGCCCCCTCGGCAACTGCGGCTTCCACATCAGCTGGGACCGGCGCTCCGTCTACTGCTCTGATGGCATTTTCTTCGGCGGCCGGATCTGGCTGCGGAGGCGTCGGATTCGGCGGCGGAGGCGCCGCCCCCGATGCGGTGGCCTCGGGGAGTAACGGATCCGAGCCGGTTGCTGCTGGTAGAACGGTTTCGTCGATGGTTGGCATTTGCTTTCTCACAACCGAGCTTCTAGCTTTTTCCTTAGGTGGCATGACAAGTCCGTGCGACAACCACGGTGGGCGCCAATGTTGTTTCTGCCCCTTAGGGTCGCACCCCCTAAAGGACTGAAATAGGAGATACTGGAAACACCGAACTACAAAAACGAAATGAACGACACAAACCTTATATTCCTTATCCTCCGGCTAAAACGCACGGAGTCCAGAAGTCCCTGAAAATGTCCCTTGAAGGGTTATTTATAGGAAGTCGTGTTGCGTTTTGTACAAAGTTGCCCCTAACAACCCTAATTTCTACGTACAGGAGTAACCAACAAGGGGCAGACAAGTAAATGGCCCAGGGGGCCCGCCTTTGTCGGCCAACCGCCGACCGGCGCACATCCGGGCTGTCTTCCCGCCGAGTCTCCGAATGCGTCCACGGTTACACCGAATGCGCGCCTGCCCGCGCTATCGGTGACTTTGTCATGGCGCCTGGTATTTTCATCGAATGCGCGCCTTCCAGCGCTATCGGTGATTCCGTCCAGGCGCCTGGTGTCTTCACCGAATGCGCACCATCCCGTGCTATCGGTGATTCCGTCCTGGCGCCTGGTGTCTTCACCGAATGCGCGCCATCCCGCGCTATCGGTGATTCCATCCTGGCGCCTGGTGTCTTCACCGAATGCGCGCCATCCCGCACTATCGGTGATTCCATCCTGGCGCTCGGTACCTTTGCCGAATGCGCGCTCGCCCGCACATTCGGCCTTGCCTTGCCTGCATGCAGTAAACAAGAGGCGCACATAATTAGAGGGGACGGGGTGGCCAATTCCGCCCCTGCCCCCAACAGCTCGCATGTAGCGGTCGACCACCGTGCCCACCACAACTCTCCTCTGCGCCTCCTCCCAGTGGTCAGCCTGGGACATGATGACATACTCCACCTCACCCGTCGTTGAGTTGGGCACGAGACGAGGCACGAGCACCTCCCCCGGCTGCAGCGGCTGCGACGGCGCTTGATGCACCAAAAAGGGGAGTTCCTGGGGCGGCGCCATCTCCCCTTGCGCGTCAGCTCGCTCCTCCTCCTCCCGTGCGGCGGCGAGTTGCTCCTCCTGTGCCCCCTCCCGCACGGCGGAGGGCGGCTTCTCTTGCGACTCCCCCTGAGCCACGACACGGGCCTCCGCCTGCTCGACGGGTTGCACCGGCGACACCTCGGCCTGTTGCCCGGCGAGGGGGTCGAGCACTATATCTCGAGGAGGAGATGACTCCTGCTCTAGCACCTGGCTCATCTCCAGCATTTCCTCATCGACCACCGGCCGCTCGGTGACCACGGAGCTCACCTCCTCCTCCCCCTTCTCCTTACGCTCCTCCTCGAGCTGATGCAGGCCCTTGGGCCACGATTTGGACGAGCTGCCGGGGCCCCGGTCGCGGGAGCCTAGGCTCGAACTCTCATCCCCGAGAGTGATCGGGTGATGCTCTATCCCGGCCCCCGCCTGCAAGTTGGTGGTGGCCACCTCAGTCCCCGCCGTCTCGGTCACCACTTCCTTGTGGCCAGCCGCTACTTCACCTTGCGCGGCGGACGACGGCGTCTCGAGCGGGGTGTTGGTCGAAGCGGTAGCAGTGGTGACGACCTTCTCTCTCGCCGTCGTGGTCATGGCCCCGGCACCTGCACGAGACGCAGCCGCCATCAGCTTCCCGCGCTCGATCGCCTCCTGGGCTTGTGCCAGCCAAATTGGAGCAGTGGAAGGAAGGGTCACGCCACTTGAGCCGGAGGAGGTCCCGCTCGATCCACCCATGACCTTCGGCTTCTTCGACGGCAGGACGTGGGGTAGTGACATTAGGGCACGCTTGACCCTGAAGTGCGGGAACAATGTAAACACAGAAAGTCCAAAACAAAATAAAAGGACGATGAGAAGGGTTTCGGTTGGGAGACTTACGTCGTAGCCGTGGTGGTGCCGCTCGAGCCGCCCGTGGGGTTGGCGACCGCCCCTGACTCACTCGAGCCGCTCGGGGGCTTCCGAGCCGTGGTGGCGTCACTCGAGCCGCTCGGGGGCTTCCAAGCCGCGGTAGCGTCGCTCGAGCGGGTCGGGGGCTTTGCGACCTCAGCAGTCTTGCCCGCTCCGACCGGCTCCTTGGCCGGGTCCCTGGATGGATCTCTCATGGGCTCCTGCGCCTGACGCGTCGGCGTCTGCTCAGGCCGACGGTCGCCGGAGGGAGCCCGGCGCATGTCAGGGCGCTCGACGCCCTGAGTAGATGTAGATGTACGCGCATCTACAGCCCTCTGCTACCGGGTGCACGCACCCGATGTTGACATTTGTTGACGGGAGGAAGACTCCCGCCGTGATGGAGACGGTGCTCGAGCGTCATGGCCAGAACGGTGGGACGACTCCTCCCGCTGGGCCAGTCGAGCTAGTGATGGATCCTCGCGCAGCTCAAGACGGGGTTGCGCCAGGGGCTCCTCCTGGACGCGAGATCGAGGAGGCGTCAGGGCTTGAGTGGCGATGGCGTCATCGCTATCGGTCGCCTCATCGTCCTCCTCATCGTCCGGCTCCGTCACTTCCTCACTCGATTCCAAGCTGGGATCCCAATCGGTTGGGTCCAGCCGTAGGCGTTGTTCCCTCTCCCGATGGCGTTTGCCCGTGCGCATCTCCTTCTCGACCAGCGCGGCCGCCTTTTGCGCCCTCTTCTCCTTTTTCAAGAGGTTTGCTGAATGTTTCTTGTCAGAGTCGAGGCATCTCACCTCGCGGTCGTGCGCGTCCTCCTTCACGTGGTCGTTGATTTCCTGCAAGGATACATCTCGGTAAAACAGGGATAGAGCGGAAAGAAAGCAAAATCAAGTGAGAAAGGGGCCTCGAGGGGACATACCATGCCAAGAAGATCGGCGTCGGGGCATGGGGAAGAGGTTGACTTGATCCTCGTCAAAGCTTCTCCCCTCGATCACCTCACATACTTGCGCGGCGACTACGGCGGCCGGAAGGGCCGCGCTCGACATCCGACTGGCTTCGAGGGCCAAAGGATTTGCGTCAGCGGTCATCTGGTCCAATCGCAACGGGCGCTCGACGAGTGGGAGCACCCGGCGATTGTGAAATCCCACGAGGACATGGGCAACGTTGAAGAAAACCTCGCCGACCCGCTTGCTGCGGAGCACGTCCATGGCGTCGGTCTGGGGGTCGAGGCGATGATGGTACCTCGTGGGGTGGCCGTAACCCCAGTTGTGATCGGGCTCGGTCACCACCTTGCCGGTGTATTTGGGGAAGTGGTCCCCCTCGTTGCGAAGGTAAAACCACTCCAAGGCCCACCCGGCGTTGTTCGTCGTCAGCGTGCCGGGGAGCCAGTTGTTCCTCCTCTTCACGGCGAGCGTGCAGGAGGCCGCTCAAACGTACTGGTGGCTGCACTCCATGCCGTCCTCCCCCTCACCGCCATGGTGAAGAGCTGCGCCTTGAAGATGTGGATGAAGAAATCCCACTGCGGCGCCATCCCCAAGTACCCCTCGCACACGCCGACAAAGCTAGCGGCCTGAGAGATGGAATTAGGGTTGAAATGCTGGAGCTCGACCCCGAAACGGTGGGGGAGCGCCCGCATGAAGCGGCTCAGACGTGCCCCAAGGCCCCGCCGGTGGAACCTGATGAAGCTTACCACGTAGCCCTCTGGCGGGTCGGGCTCGTGGTGGTCGGCCTCCGGCACCCGCCACTCCGGCGGCCCCTCCGGCGGATTAGGGAGGAGCAGCCCCTCGTCGACGAGGCGCTGGAGGTCCACCTCCCTCACCATCGACCGTAGCTGCGGTAGCGCTGGAAGTATCACCGGCGGTGGCGGGGCCTGGGCGGCTTCCTTGCTGGCGGCCTTGCTGCCCCCGGCGGCTTGGCTGGACCCCTTGCTGGGTTTCCTCCACATGGCGATGGCGGCGGCAGCGATGGGTATCAAGAACGCGGTGGCGGCGCGAGGCGAGGAGAGCGGCGGCGCAAGGCATGAAAGACGGCGGCTCCGATGACGCACACGCTCAAACAATCTCACTCACTCTCCTTGAATCTCTGGCTGCTGCAGACAAGTGCGGCGGCGGCGGCTGCGCTTAGGGCAGGAGATGGAGCACAAAGGACTGCGGCGAGAGATGGGAAGGCAAGGAATGTGGAAGAAAGGAACCGGGAAGCCCTCTCCCCCAAATTTATAGAGCCCGAGCCGAGCGACGCCCTGTGTATCCAACGGCCCAGATCTCGCCATCCAACGGCCGCGCGACTCCGGTGGGCTCGCCGAGAACGGTAACTGCATTTAATGCCCCTGCCAACTGCCACCTACCTCCACTCAATAGGGGCATGCGACGCGAGGAGGAACAGAACCATCACCAGCCCACGATCATCATGACGCGCCGGTTTCCACCTAAAAGGTGCGCCGCCAACGGGTAGATTCCTCTCGGCCACTGCGATGATTGGACGTCTCGAGCAGGCGATTCCTTACACGGTAAGACAACCTGGGACCCCGGTCCCACCTGTAAGTCTCGAGGGAGCGGAGGCTGACCCACGAACTGGTTTGAATAGCCGCCCTCAAGCACCCGAGTTAGGGGTGCCTCTGGGAAGGAGCCCTCGAGTGGTCCCGCTCGAGAACGAACTCTCGAACCCCAAAGAAACATCCAAGGCAAGGTGCCAGGCCTCTGTGAGATCCCGTCGACGGGAGGCGTTCGAGCCGCTGGTCCCTATCGAACGGGGACGGTCCTCTGGAAGCCATGTGCCAGGCTCTAATGAGAGTGCTCCCGAGCCTCGAAGCTGTTTTCCCTCGAAAGGAAACGGGCTCTCACTTGGATTTTCCCGTTATTAGCTCAACGCGAAGCCTGACGCTCGCCCGATCGCGGGTAGTGCCAGCCCTTCTATCACTTGGATTCAACACGAAGAATCTAGTGGAAACACCAAGAATGACAGCATCCCAGCATTACGAGGCTCGGGAGCTCGAGTCACATAACGACACCCCTCGACAAGGGAGGAGCCGGAAGCGCTCGGGGCTCAAAAATCGAGCGAAATCCCCCATAACGGGTGCTACAACTCCAATTAACAATAACTTCACTCGAGACGACTCATCTAAAGCCCCCAGAGGAATGTCCCATTCCTGCGGGGCCCTCGAGCTACCCCGCGGGGAGCGCTCGCGCGCCCCCACGAAAAAAGAAACGATCCCCACGAGACAGGGGGATGAACCCCGAGTCTAGATACTTCAACTCCACTTTCATGATCCCTTGCATGAAGTTTTCACAATCAAGCAAGGGCTTGGGGACTACTGTCGGGTACCCAGATTAGGGGGTCCCAAACCTAGAGGCTTAGGAGTAAGCAAACCCTGCTTTGCTTTCCCCTAAACCCCAAAATCAACTAGAGAGAATCCCTTTTTACCTCCACATACCCTACTTGGGCCGGCCCACGCTCGGGCCAAGCGAAAACAAAGTCGGCCGTCTCGAGTATGGCCGCTCACCCGCTCGAGGAAGTGACGGAAGCGCTCGAGCGAACGGCCGCTCGAGACGGTGACGGAAGCGCTCGAGCGACGGCGACTGCTCGAGCCGCCTTCCAAGATTGCTTTTTCCGAGATGCCCACATGGCTACGGGGCTCGAAACAGTGTAGTAGTACACCTGCCCCGCCTAACCCCATGGCTACAGGGCTCGCAACAGTGGAGAGTGCGCCGGTCACTTCCACTGTTACGCCGCCCATACGCGGGATTCGAGCGTGCCAGGCACCACTATTACACCACGCCGCGCACCACGCTGCGTACGGCACCCCATCAGAACGCATTCGTCAACTCTCTGTACCGCTAAATCCTCTGCTCAGTCCCGTCACTCGGGCCACCTGCCCCTCGAAGCGATCCTTACCTGCTCGAGGAATGATGGCCGCCGCACCCCAAGCATGGCATGGGCAGTGACCCATCCATCCCACCTCGACGGCCATACGGCTGGATTCCCGGGGACATGCGCTCGCGTACGCCCATGCCGTACCTCGACATAACAGTCCACGGCAGGAAGGACGAGCGCATCATCATCGCCCATACTTCAACCAAGTCAGCCCGCGTCAGAGGAGGACGGACAGGCCATCATCAACCATGCTGCTACAGGCTCGAACCGGATCAAGGCATGCATCCACAGGCTCGAACCGGACCAAAGAAGGCTTCTACAGTTCTAGCGACTCGACCCGACGCCCATACCTCGACGTCACGCTTACGACCACCCTAGCTACCATGTGATCCTGAGCCTTCCCTTGGCCTATAAAGGGGGACGCCAGGGCCTAGTTTAGGGCGGGTTCTCACACTCACATTCACACACACTCACCCTCCAAAACGCTAAGTCTCGGGATGTCACACCCCAAAATTCCCATTTTGGGATGTGAATCAAAAACACTAAATAAAACAAATGATTTTCAAATATTTAATTAAAATTTGTGAACATTAGTTTAAATCTTAATACCTTTTTATACAAAGAAAAGTGTGCTTTTAAATATTTATAAATTAATAATTTGAGGGGTTTTCGTTAATGTGATGCTTGCTTGTTCCTTGTGGTTTGTGCTTATGAGTGCGCTAGGGTTTCAAAACGCGTTTAGACATCATTCAATCGTGCTCCCTAATCCGGATGGTGATGCAAGATGGACACGAGTGTTTATCCCTAGGGTTCGGTTCGGCGGCGTTTAGGCAAAGAATGCCCTACGTCCGGCACGATTTTGGGAGAGATTTGTATTATCTTGCATCCATGGGGGTGCTTGTACGGGGTGAATACAAACACGGGACTTAGCCGTGAATGAGTGTGTGGAAAATGTGGGAACGTGTGTGCGTGAAAGCCTTGAAACGTAGTAACGTCTGAACTAGGCTAGGTCTGGCATCCCCTTTTATAGGCCAAGGGAGGCTCGGGAGTACAAGAGTAGGTAGGGCAATCGTGGGCGTATGACGTCGAGGTATGGGCGTTCCGTCGAGTCGTCGAGTCGTAGATGCTCCCTATTGTCCGGCTCGAGCTGTGGAACCATGCTTTGGTCCGGTTCGACCACAGCTAGCGGCATGGGCAATGATGGCCTACTCGTCCTCCTCGATCGTGGGCGACGAAATGGAGGTGTGGGCGATGATGGCACGTGCGCCGGAACCCCGCGGTATGGCGTCGAGGTGGGATGGACTGATCACTTGCTTGCTCCGTACGCCAATCGCGTCGCGCCATCATTCCTCGAGCGCTGGGTGCCGGCTCGAGGGTCGCGTCCGTGCGATGGGACGGCACGGCGGATTGACGGTGCGGAGAGTTGACAACGGCGCTTGAAGTAGGGTGCCGCACGTGGCACGGTGCAAGGCACGGCTTAATAGCGGCGCTGCCATCCTCGAATCCGGGGATGGGCGGTGTAATGGTGGAGCGACCGGCGCACGCTCCACTATTGCGGGCCCCGTAGCCATGGGGTTAGGCGGTGTCGGTGTACTTTGGCGCGGTTCGAGCCACTGTAGCCATGTGCGTGCTACGGGTAGGCAATGATTGAGGGCGGGCTCGGCGGTTGCTCGCTCGGCGTTCTCCGTCCCGCTCGAGCGGTCGCTCGCTCGAGCGGTTTATGTCCCGTCTCGAGCGGTCGCTCGCTCGGCGGTTTCCGTACTTCTTTCTCGAGCGGGTGGGCGGCCGGCTCGAGTTTAGGAGGTTCGAGGCTTTGTGGGCCTGATAGTGGGCCGGCCCAGCTCGAGAGGGATCGGGGGTTTCTCTGGTCAGTTAGTTTTTGGGATTCTTAGAGAGGGATGAGGCTGATTTGCTCGTCTCTAATTCACCCAATTTAGGACCCCCTAATCTAGGTATCCGACAGTAGCCCCCGAGCCCTTGCTTGTTTGTGAAAAACTTCAAGCAAGGGATCATGAAGTGGAGTTGGAAGTACCTAGACTTAGGGTCACGTTGTTTTGAGGAGTCATTTCGTCCTTTCTCCGTGGGGGGGCGCGCGGCGTCGTCCCCGCGGGGTAGCCCCGAGGCCCCGGAGGAATGAGGCATTCCTGCGGGGGCTTTGAGATGAACGGTTTTGCGTAAGAGTATTATTAACTGGAGTTGTAGCGCTCGAGGGGAGATTCAATTGTCTTGAGCCCCCGAGTATTTCCTGTTCCTCCGTGTCGAGGGGGTTGTTTATGTGACTCGAGCCCCAGAGCCTCGAATGGGCAGGGCTGGAATCGTGATCCGGTTCCTCATTGGATCTCTTGGATCAGATCCAAGTGGTGAGAGGTCGACACTACTCGCGACCGAGCGAGCGCCATACCCCCGTGAGCGATGGCGGGTAGTCCAAGTGAGCTCGCCTCCTTTCGAGGGGAGACGGCCGTGGCCGGGGCGCTCTCATTAGAGCTGGGCGCTTAGTTTCTAGAGGACCGGCCCCGTTCGAGGGGATCGGCGGCTCGATTGCCTCTCGTCGACGGGATCTCTTGGATACCTAGTGCCCTGCCTTGGATACGCCATCTGGGTTCGAGAGTTCGTTCTCGAGCGGAACCTTTCGAGGGTTCCTTCCCATAGGCGCCCTAACTCGGGTGCTCGAGGGCGGGCTGTTCGAACCCGTCCGTGGGTCGGCCTCCGCTCCTCGAGACTTACTTGTGGGACCGGGGTCCACTGGGTTTCTTGCCGTGTAAGGGACCGTCGGTCGAGACGTCCCATCGTTACGCTGTTCAAGGCGCATCCGTCCGTTGCAAGTGGCGCGCCTTTTTAGCGGAAACCGGCGCATCGTGGTGATCGTGGCTTGGCGACGGTTCCGCTCCGTCTCGCGACGCGTGCGCCACAGTAAGTGGAGGTAGGTGGCGGTTTGTCAGGGCAATAAATGCGGTTACCGTTTTTTGTCGAGTCCGCCGGGGGCACGCGGCCGTTGGATGGCGTAATCTAGGCCGTTGGATGCGATTCACGCGGATCGGCTTGGGCTCTATAAATATGGAGGAGTAGGCTCCCGGTTCTTCTTCCCCGCATTCTCGCCTTCCCTGCCGCTCTTGCCGTCAGTTGCGCCCTGCTCTGGATTCAATCCGCCGCCACCGTAATCTACAGTCGCCGCCGCCGCCGCCCGCGACCGCCAGCACCGCTCTAGTCCCCGTGCTCTGCCGCCGTCGTTGCTCCACCGCCCCTCTCCCGTCGCCGACATGAGGAGGTCAATCAGGAAGACGGGTCAGGGCTCTGGTCAGGGCGCCGGTGGGAAAGGCAAGGGCAAAGGCAAGGAGCCTCCCACGCCGGTGGTGATGGAGGAGGCGCTTCCGTGGCCTCGGTCCTCGGTGACCGAGGCGATGCTGATCAACCTGGTCAATGGCGGATTGCTTCCGCCCAATCCGGCGGAGGGTTGCCGGAGTGGCGGGTGCGGATGACGACCACCTCGAGCCCAATCCCCGCCGGGCTATATCCCGAGTTTTATCGGGTTCCACCGGCGGGGACTTGGTGCACGGCCGAGCCGCTTTATGCGGGCGCTCCCCCCACCATTTCGGGGTTGAGCTCCGGCACTTCAACCCCAACTCCATCTCGCTCGCGGCTACTTACGCCGCCGTGTGTGAGGGTATCCGGGCATGGCGCCGCGGTGGGACTGGTCACCCACATCTTTAAGGCGACGCTCTTCACCAAGGCGGTGAAGGACAAGGAGGCCGCCGACGACGACGGTGATGACGGTGACGAGGAGGAGGAGGAGGAGAACGAGGAGGAAGAGGAGAAGAAGAAGAAACCGAAGGTCCGCCGCTACGTTCGAGCGGGTTCCTGCTCGATCGGGCTGAAGAGGAAGGAGTGCTGGTTGTCCGGCGCGTGGACGTCGAACAATGCTGGCTGGGACCGAGAATGGTTCTACCTCCGCAACGAGGAGGGCCTCTTCCCGGAATACACCGGCGCCGTGCTAATCGCGCCCGGTTTCAACTGGACGCACGGCCAGCCGCAGGCGTGCCAGCCCCGCATGGACTCCCTGCTCAACGCCATCTCGAGCCTCCACAACCGGAGGTCCGGCAACCTCTTCTTCAACATTGCGCACGTGGTTGCCGAGTTCCACAGCCGCCGGGTGCTTCCGCTCACCGAGCGCCCGCTACGGCTCGACCAGATGATGGAGGACGCTGATCCTGCGGCGCTCGCGGTCAGCAGGATGTCGGACGCGCCCCTCCCGGTCGCCACAATCGTGGCTCGGGTGCGCGACGCGATTGATGGCGGGAGGAACTTCGGCGAAAACCAAGTCGGCCTCTTCCGCATGCGTCCGGCCTTCAACTGCTTGGGCTTTGTGAGTTTTTTCGAGATCCTCTTTTGTCGTTTCTTTTACTCGAGCGATCCTCATCGAGGCTGTCCTCTCTCTCTTTTTTTTTTCGGAATATCAACGACCACGCGAGTCGAGGCCCCGGTGAAGGAGGACGCGCCCGTCCGCGAGGTAAGACGCTGAGGGCGAACGAGAACATCTTTGCCGTGGTCTCGAGGAGGGAGGAAAAGGCGCGAAAGCCCGTGCGCTAGAGGAGAAGGAGAAGCGTAAGGCTAGGCGCCGCCGGCACGCGTGAAATACGTGCGGGCGGACCCGACCGGCCCCAGTTCTCTAGTCTCGAGTCGGCCGACGAGGATGAGGGCGATGATGACGGGGAAGACGACGAGGCGACCGACGGCCGACGCGCCGCCGCCACCCGAGCCCACGATCGCGCCACGCGTGCGGGAGCTAGCTTTGGCGCCCGGGCCTTCGCGCGACGACTCATCGGCCCCGGTTCGGGCGAGCCCGCGGGAGGAGTCGTCGAGCCGCGGCGCTCGAGCGCCGTCGCCGGCCCGAGCAAGGCGGCGGGGGGGTCTCTCGCGCTCCGGCCACCGCTCGCTCGCCGTCGCCGGCTCAAGTAGGGCGGCGAGAGGAGTCGCCCCGCCGCTCTAGTCATGGCGGGCGGGCGCCATCTCCGACGCGGCGGGACTCTTCCTCCCGCCACCATTCATCTTCAACGGGCACGCACACCCGGCGGCATGAGGCTGCAAATGTGCGCACTTCAACCTTTGCGCCGGCGAGCAACGCCGGGCTCCTTCCGGCGGCCGCCGGGCCGAGCGGACCTCGACCCGCGGGACCCGGGATCCGTAAGGGATGCCGTGCCGAGCCGGCCAAGGAGTCGGCCAGAACGGGGGTGGCCGCCAAGGTGTCCGAGCCCCCGAGCGGCACCGGTGGTAGGCTCGAGGCCCCCAAGTCCTCGAGGGACTCAAGGGGGGCGCCTGAGGCTCGGAAGCCCCGAGCGCTTCGAGCAAGCCGGGTGGCTCGAGCGGCGCCCTCGACCGCGGGGTAAGTCTTTCAACCTATCCCTTATTGCACTATTTTGTTCGCGTGTGAGTATTTTGTCACAATGAACTTTTGTTTTTCTCTTTCTTCCCGGGACTAAGCGTTCCTGCGGACGTTACCGTCCCTCCCCCCATGCTTTGCCTACTAAGAGGCCGAGGACCACGGGAGGGTCGAGCGGCACCCGTCGATGCCGGGTGGAGTGACTCTTCCTCCTTCTACTCCGGTTTGGTTAGAGCGGGCCAAGGATGCACTTAGGCGTGGCGGGCGATGGCGGCGTCGTCCGTGCGGAGTGCGGGGCCGTGACCAAGGCTACGGGGGATGAGGACGCCACCACCACCACGGCCTCGACTGCCCTCCCGCTTGAGACCCCGACGTCGTCAGGCGCGCTGGGTGACGTGGCGGTGGGCGACCAAGGTGCGATGGCGCCAGAGCCGGCGGCCTCTATTCCGGCGACGGGGGCTGGATCGGAGCAGAAGCCCATCATGCTCGAAGACGAGAGTCCGAGCTCGGGCGCCAAGTCCTCCTGGCCAATCGGCCTGCGCCAGCTCGAGGAGGAGCGTAGGGAGAAGGAGGAGGAGGAGACGCCGGCAGCCGCCGATCGGCCGGTGGGGGATGTGGAGATGCAGGAGGCGGGAATGGCGCCTGAGCCTCAACCGAGCCGGCCCCAACCCCTCCTCGGGATATGGAGGTCGACTCCTCTGTTGGGCAAAGAGTCGAGGACGGGGAGGCCCAGGCTGCCGCTTGAGAGGGGGCGCTCGAGGAGCACCCCGCCGCCACGCAAGAGGAGGAGAAGGCGGAGGAGCCGGTGGAGCGGCAGGCGGGGCCGGTGGTGCGGCCCGCCGCCGCGAGCGGGCGAAGGCACCGGCGCAAGCGGAGCGGCGGCGGCGGCGGTGGAGCGGCGGCGGAGCCGGTGGTGCGCGGCCCTCCATCTCGGGTGGCGATGAGCGCCGGGACATCGAGCGAGAGCTCCCTGCGGTGCCGTTCCGGTGCCGCCGCAGCCTCTGCGGCCGTTGGGGGCCACAGTGCCCCACATCGTGCCCGACTCGGAGACGGGCGAGGTGAGGTTCGAGCCCATGACCGACGCCGACCCGGTGGGAGGAGGCCCAAAGGAAGGCGCGGCGGGCGCCATCGTCGACAGCCACATGCGGTCGGTCGGCCTTGGTCCCACCGAGCCCACGACGTCTCTATCGAGGAGCGGAGGCGGATTGAGCGCGGGCGCTCGCCCAAGAGGCGTCCTCCTCCCCGGAGTCGGCCGCGCGCCCACCTACCCCGTCCGAGCGGGTGGTGACGGCGGATGTCGACTGGAGGCGGTGAGGAGACTCCACTCCTCCGTTGACAAGGAGATGCGGGAGGAGTTCCCTCTTTGGGAGAGGCCGCCGCGGGTGCTCTCCGACCCCCTTGACCACGAGGCGCCCCGATCGTGATGAACGATCGAAGGAGCTTGAGGCGCACGTGGAGGCCGAGGAGCGCCGGCAATGGCTCGAAAGCGCCTTGAAGACGCTTTGTCACTCATTTCGGAGGACATGCCCGGCTTTTCTCGGTGAGTACCCTCGAGTTCGGTTGCTTGCCCTTTTGGTCTATCGCGTTTTATGTTCTAACATTTCTCCTTTGAGGTTCGGGCGACACGAGTCGCTCTTATGCCAAATCCGTGCATGTCCGTGCCACGCAAGAGCGAGCACGAGATCCGGCGGTACGTGCGGATGGGGCAAGGGAGGCGAGGGCGGCGGCACCGCTTTGCTCGGCTCCTCGAGAGGCTAATGCCGCCCGGACGCCGCCAAGGAGGACGCCAAGAAGGCTCAAGATGAGCTTGCTCGGGTGGCGCGGGGCCGAGGTGGCACGGCGGGATGCGGGCGAGAAGCTTGCCGGAGCCGCGCGGAGGCGGAGGCCGCTCGTCGGAAGTACGCGCAGCGGCACGAAGCCTTCGAGCGGCTCAAGAAGGACGCGGCTACGGCTTTGCAAGGCTATAAGGCCAAATGCTTAGGGACATGGAGCAGCTCCAAAAGGACAAGGCCGGCGTCGAGGCCTATGTGAAGGAGCTCCAGGCAACGGTCACCCGGGAGGCTGCCGAGAAGGAGGCTCTCTCGAGTACGCTCGAGGCGGAGAAAGAGCGGGCGAGCGGTTTCCAGACGGAAGTGGTCAACCTCCGTCAAGAGATGACGGAGAAGGACCTCGCCATCCAGGGCGCCGGCAAGGCTTATGAGGAGCTGCGCGTGGAGAAACGCGACATCGAGCGCGCCCTCCAGAGAAAGGAGACTGAGCTCGCGCGGGCGCTCGAACGCGAGCAAGGGCTCTCGACCCGCTGCACCCGTAAGTGCTCGAGTCCTTTAGTCCTTTTTCCGTGCGCGATTCATACGTGTTGCTCGAGCACTTGACTGAGTACTTGATTCTTGTCGTCCTTTTTCAGGTTTGGAGGCGGACCTGGTGGCGGCGCGTGAGGACGCAAGGCTGACCCAGGTGTTGCTTGATGGCTGTTGACGGTCGTTAAGTATCAATTTTATACCGTCAACACAGCAAGAGAAAGGACTAATTTGAGTTCACCTGTTAGATATAGGGGTTACAACGACAATCCACGAGTTTTGGTGATTGTCTATTTCTGCGGGGGTTATCGAGAAAGAGAACCAAAGGAGGCCCACATGTCATGATTACATAGAGATAAAGACCGAACGGGTAAAATTGTATAATCTAGAAGACTCCGAAGGCAAACCCCGGAAGGCCGGGCCCACTGTGGGGGGTGGCCGGTCGGCCGACCCGGGGGAGTCGGCCGACTCCCCATCTCCACCAATCACGACGAGTCTCGCGGATCCCGCCTCCACCGCCTTTGAGGATGAATAATTATCGTCCATTTAGGTCGGTTTGATCCGAGGGCTGTAGTTCATCCTAGGGGGCTATATATTCGAGCCCCCGGCCCCGGGTGAAACCCTAATTCATTCAAGAGTTCATTCTCTCATCGGAATTCGGAGAAGCCGAGCCACCATCTCAATTAGAGCTCCATAGTTTAGTAGCATAGCTACATAGGAATAGATCTAGAGGGAATCAAGCCTAGCTTGGAGTCCGGATCTGTCGGAGTTCTTGGTAATACCCCTCTACATTCTTGTAATATTCATCATTGTTCGTGATACTATGAGTAGTACTTTATTCTATTCTATTATATCGAGACTTGACTTTGCTCTATTTGATTATGTTCTCAATTATATCGTTCTTAGTTTACTTTGATTATATGTTTAGCATAGTTGGACTAGAATTATGTTTATGCATAGGATCGTATAGCGCTTGCTCATTAGGCCAATGGGTGAGTGGTAGATATTGTGTAGGCATGGTGCCTATACCTTATTTATCTGCGATTGCACCCTATATTCCGGATCGTGAGGTAGATCGCGGGAGTGACAGTCTGTTGAGTCCTTTGTAGCCCTTCCCCGAGTATAGGTCTTAGTAGAACAAACCTATTACATTGAAGTCATTGCTATGTCTCTTGTCTTCTCGGTAATATCACTATGCATAGATGTAACCTTTTCCCGCCATGATTGCTAGATGTTCTTGCACTAATCATTGTATGCTTTGACTTTATAGTTAGAATAACATAGGATTATACCCTAGATCGTCCTAGTCCATGCTAGTGTTATAAGCTTAGAGTGCTAAGTTGAGATGGCTTATTACTATTATTTTATGTGGCTAAATGCTCTCATTTATCTTATGTCATTTATCATTCATTCCTATATTTTATGTGACACTTACCCCGTATGAGATGATCGATACGAGACAAGGTTAAGCTCTCCATTATAGCATGTGCATTGCTCATCACTCATTATCCAGTGCATTCCCTTCCCGGTGGTAAAAATATAAATAACGATACCTGGATTACTCCCGGTTAAAATGCTACGATGATATATTACGTAAACTTGCGGAACCTTCTTTATTTCGGTTGCACTTAATAGACATCAACAAGCATTTTTGGCGCCATTCTATCTTTTGATGGAAGGTTGAAAGCCAATGGATAATGAGCAGCATTGCACTACATAATGAGATTGAGCAGTCACCATTCTCTACTCTCTACGGGGATTACCCTTGTCTTTTCGTCTATTTTATATCTTATGCGGGGTAATGTATGAAAAAGACAATTCTTCCCGATAATTATATTGACGATCCGAAGCTTTATTCGGGAAAGCCGAAGCGAAGTTGAAGAAGACAAATCAATCATCATCATCATCAACTCAACTTGGAAGTTTGTCGGAAGCGAGAAAGTCAACCTTTCGTGCGAGACTTGACACCGACGTTTGAAGCCATGGCGAACAAGTCACTCCGCGAGTTCTCGGCTCCAACTACGGACAACATTCGTCTTGGACCAGGCTGCGGACATCGAAGGAGCTTTTGAGCTCAAGCTGCGCTAATCAACATGGTGCAAGCAAGCCGGTTCTATGGGAAGGCCCATGAAGATGCTAGTGCTCATCTCCAACACTTTACGGAGATTTGTAGCACATTCACTATCAAGGATGTCCCCGAGAGATGCTATACTATTTCGCCTCTTCCCATTCTCACTCTTGGGGAGAGCGAAGCGGTGGTTCTACGCCAATAAGGAAAAGAATACTACGTGGGCACTATGTTCCACCAATTTCTTGGCGAAGTTCTTCCCCATGGGCAAGACAAATGCTCTTCGTGGGAAGATATCAAGCTTTCGGCAACACCATGATGAGGCTGTCCCGAAGCTTGGGAGCGCTTTCAAGATTACATCCTCGAGTGTCCTCATCATGGCATGGAGAATTGGGCGCTTATGCGGACATTCTACCATGGGCTTAGCAACAACACACATGAGACGATGGATGCTTTTGCTGGCTGGAGGTGCATTCTTATCACTCACTATTCCTCAAGCCACGGCTCTTGTGGAGAAGATGGCATCCAACCAAGGTTGGAGTGAAGAAAGAACTCGAGACCCGCAAGAGAGGAGGAGGAATGCACCAGTGAAAGAGGTAGACATGCTTGTACGCCAAAATGGATTTGCTAATGAAGAGGCTCGATGAGAGAGCCCCGGAGAAAGAAAGAAGTCATGCATATACATGATGCTCGCATGACATGTGAAGAATGTGGAGAGGCTGGGCACACAGGTGCTAACGCCCGGAGAAAGGAGGACGTGAACTACCTCAATAACAACAACAATAATAATTACTATCGTCCTCGCGAGAATCAAGGTTGGAATCAACGGCGGAGGCCTAACTACTCGGGCAATTATTCGGGCAATTATCAAGGTAACAACTCCTCCTACAATAATTACAACCAGCCGCCTTTGAGAGAGTTAGTCTTGAATCAAGGCAAGATGATGGACAATCTGTCCAAAAAGCGACCTCAAATGACAAGGTCCTAGAGACACTCGGCAACGGGATGGATGGCTTTTCCAATGCCATCAAGAGTCGGCTTCGGCTTCAACAAGATACTTGAGTCACGGTACAACGGCTTGTTAACCTTGCTCCCTCCACTTGGTCAAGGTAAACTGGCGCGGGACAACCCGAAGAGCTCGAGACCGCAAATCTCGTTGATATATTCAATGTAGAAGACAGCCGAAGTGATCCATCGAAGGGGTCATGGATTGACTCAACTCTTGCCAATCAAGAAGGGCGATCCGGGGAGACCGAGTCATTCCGATCTCCATTGGAAGTACTAACTTTAATGAGGCAATCTGTGATTTCGGTGCAAGCATCAACATCATGCCAAGAGTGATATATGAGAAGCTATTCAGATGCCCCTTAGCATACACAACCATGTGCTTACAGCTTGTAGATCAGTCACTCCGTGTTCCTTTGGGAATACTTGAAGATATATGTGTACGAGTGGGCAACTCGTATGTTCCTGCGAACTTCGTGGTAGTGGATACGGGCGGTGATGAAAGGTCCCCTATCATTTTGGGACGACCATTCTTGAACACTGCTTGGAGCTATCATGTATGCCAACACCGCCAAGATCATCTTCAACATCAAGGGCAAGAGAGAAACCTTCTTCTTCAAGAACAGTCTTTGCGGTTCCCAAAGACATCCTCATCAACAAAACGGTGAGAGAAGAAGAAGAATCCGGCTAAGAAGAGCAAGAACAAGAACAAGAAGACCAAGAAGACGGAGACGGTGAGGATGGTCACTACGGTCCACGGAGCATGACCACTTACTCGGTCCCCACGTCGATCAAGAAGGATGACCCGGGTGTCCCAACCATTCAATGCTCCATCAACGAAGCTCTTTCAATAAAGGCATGCTGTGACACCGGATCGGCGTCAACATCATGGCCAAGGTAACCTATGAGTATCTATATGGTACAATGCCTTTGGAGCCTATCTATGCACGGTGCGATGGCGGATCGGACATTCCGCTTCGTCGAAGGAGAAGTGAAGGATGTCCTCATCCGGATAGATGACCATTATGTCCCTACGAGACTTCCTAGTCATTGACATGGGAGATGACTATGATCCTCCAATCATCCTAGGAAGACCATTCACGAACACCACCAAAGCTATCATCTATATTGGGACGGGAGAGATCCATTTCCACTTTCCCACCGAGAAGGTACGCCGCTACTTCAACAATAATTATATAATCACTGAAGAGCCCAAGAAGAACGAGAATAAGGAGAAGGCGGCGTACCGTCGCCAAACAAGAAGAACATCACTACGAGATGGATGGGGCGACTATGAGGGAGAAGTGTTCAAGATATGAAGATCGGTACCCGAAGAAAAAACATTGCAGAAGAACCCGAAGAGGTGTTACCAGAAGAAAACAAAGTGCCCCAAGAAACTTCCTCCTCAAGGTCATCTTCTCCAACAAAGAAGGTGTGGAAAGTAAAAGTAAAATCGAATCAATTCCTATACACGAGGCGACATCATCCGAGGCGCCAGCCAATGCGCCCCTTGAAAAATGAGCGAACATGACAAGTCCTGTTCGGAGGACTTAAAACCACCGAACGCCGCGCCAAGAGGTAACTTGGTATTTATCGGCATTACTTTTCAGCATTATATTTTTACCTTAGCATATTCATTTCCCTACTTGCATCTTAGTTGCATCTTTACTCTTTTATCTCCGCATTTGAAAAGAAAATAAAGATGTTGTGCATTTGCATCCGAGAAAATCGTCAAGCCCCATGTGGATAATCATTCACCGTGGTGGCACAAAAATAATTTCTTAGCATATTTATTTTTCCTGTCGCATTCCTTAAATAATAAAAAGATAAAAATATTTCTTGTGATCTGTTAGAACAAGTCTAAGTTAGGAAAGATCTAGACAACCAAGGCCTAGAGGTTTTATCACTAACGCTTAATTAGTTCCACAAAGCTTTGTTGTCTATTTTGAGCTTCACGAACATCAAGGATCAAGAAGAGCTAACAAGCGAAGGACATCCAGTCCCCTGTCCAGTCTTTGCCCGCGACAATTGAATGCTTTGTCTTCAACGGCAACTATCTACAACACTCTGGAGGACTAGAACGTCTTCGGTGCACATCGGCAATATCGGCGAGACTATGTCAACATCTAGCTTGGGGAGAGCATCCCCGTGTACCAAGCTAAGTGCCTCCAACTTATCTATTTATGCTTTATTAAAGTATGCTTTGTTAAAACAACTAAAAAAGATGCATAACCATAGAAACCCGAAAGATTTCCTTATTTATCTTTTTTTACTTTTGGAGAGCTCTTGCAATCTGTCTTTAAAAGTGATCCCTAGAATAAACTCTACATGGAGATGATGAATAGTTGCTCTACCGTAATTCCTTTCAAGTACCTAGTTTTAAACCTTGCACTCTCCCGAGTTTTGGACACAACTGTTTAGATTTGAGATTTGCTCGAATCGAAACTTGTGGGTAGCGAACACTTGATCTAAGTCTAGGTGGTTGACGGGTATGATATGGGAAGGTTTTGAGCTTGTCCATCTTGTTCCTAGAGATACTAGAGTTACTGGAGAATTTATCTTTGAAAATATTAAATTCCTGCATGACGAGTTCCTTTATGATGAGAGTTCAAATTCCTACCACAGACCATATATTCATGCTTACTAGATTAGGAAAGACCCATCTGTTTATATAGATCATATTGTAGGTTTGAGTGTAGACTTTATAGGCATTGAGTGTGGTTATCTTGTGGACCCATAAGGAATTAGTCACGCGAGATAAAGTCAATACTATGTGCTCTCCATCCATTGATCTATGCTACTTCGTCCTCGAAGCATGCACCCATTTTATAAATGTTATATTCATTACGTGCTACTTACGTTCCTCGAAGTACCACCCACATATAGATCTATATCCACCACATATTGTGCTATCTCTACCTTAGAGACACGCACTTATCTTCTCCTCCTCTACCCAGGAGTACGCATCCATCCATTCATCCATCCACATATACATACGCCATTCATTTCACATCATCCGAGAAAAGGTTCTACTCCTATTACCTGGGAGTGAACATCTAGAAGTAATCATTGCCGTTTCATTGCCTACATAAAAAGCTCCGGTCATTATCATTTCAAGTTATACACTCCCTGTTCTAAAGTTTCGTTTTCAGAGGATTGGTTGCTCTAAAAAAAAGGAGAGAAAAGAGGAAAGAAAGAAAAAAGAAAGAGTAGCCAAGTCCTTGCATTCAAGAAGTTTCAAGGTTTCCGAATAAAGGGAGTCATGTTATCCCCAAAGGAGCGAGTGTAGAAGTAGATGTTCACCAGTTGAGTACCCCTCATAATCATTTTCTTATCACCATCATCCTATCATCATCTCATCCATTCCATTTCCTCATTCACATGCACATATGACTTTATTATTATTTTAGTTCCTATTGGATCCATGTCTTAAGCTGTGCAATATATGCAAGTGAGTTTGAGTGTCTCCCTATGAGCTCCACATAAGCCTATTAGAAAGTAGGGTGAGAGAGAGAAGGCACTTTCCACTATGCCTTAGTTCCACAAATACCACATATTTTGAGAGAAGAGAAAGGCATACACTACTCATGCCTTAGAAAGGATCCGAAATACCACAAATGAGAGACTTGAAAGGTTCATACAAGGAACTCGAGTTTTATTTCAAACCTTGCAAAAACTCCGGGATAATAGTTGATCAAAGAGCGAGAAACATGGCGCTTGACTTGGCCGTTCTATCTTTCAACTACTCAAGACCCAAGTGACGGTTACAAGCCCCATGGTGAAAGGTAATATGAGTGAGTCTTGAGTCGAATAGTTCACTCTAATCCGGAGGAGAGTTCTTGTTTGAACACATGTGTACTTGTGAGGAGTGAAAGCATTGCGGCAACTCCCGATCCATCACGAGTCTATCTTTGCTCGGGGACGAGCAAAAGGTAAGCTTGGGGGAGTTTGTTGACGGTCGTTAAGTATCAATTTTATACCGTCAACACGGCAAGAGAAAGGACTAATTTGAGTTCACTGTTAGATATAGGGGTTACACTTTACGAATTCCACGAGTTTTGGTGATTGTCTATTTACGCGGGGGTTATCGAAAGAGAACCAAAGGAGGCCCACATGTCATGATTACATAGAGATAAAGACCAAACGGGTAAAATTGTATAATCTAGAAGACTCCGAAGGCAAACCCTGGAAGGCCGGGGCCCACAGCGGGGGCGCGGTCGGTCGACCCAGGGGGGGAGTCGGCCGACTCCCCACCTCAGCCAATCACGACGAGTCTTGCAGATCCTGCCTCCACCGTCTTTGAGGATGAATAATTATCGTCCATTTAGGTCGGTTTGATCCGAGGGCTGTAGTTCATCCTAGGGGGCTATATATTGAGCCCCTGGCCCCTGGGTGAAACCTAATTCATTCAAGAGTTCATTCTCTCATCGGAATTCGAGAGAAGCCGAGCCACCATCTCAATTAGAGCTCCATAGTTTAGTAGCATAGCTACATAGGAATAGATCTAGAGGGAATCAAGCCTAGCTTGGAGTCCGGATCTGTCGGAGTTCTTGGTAATACCCCTCTACATTCTTGTAATATTCATCATTGTTCGTGATACTATGAGTAGTACTTTATTCTATTCTATTATATCAGACTTGACTTTGCTCTATTTGATTATGTTCTCCATTATATCGTTCTTAGTTTACTTTGATTATATGTTTAGCATAGTTGGACTAGAATTATGTTTATGCATAGGATCGTATAGCGCTTGCTCATTAGGCCAATGGGTGAGTGGTAGATATTGTGTAGGCATGGTGCCTATACCTTATTTATCTGCGATTGCACCCTATATTCCGGATCGTGAGGTAGATCGCGGAGTGACAGTCTGTTGAGTCCTTTGTAGCCCTTCTCCCCGTATAGGTCTTAGTAGAACAAACCTATTACATTGAAGTCATTGCTATGTCTCTTGTCTTCTCTGGTAATATCACTATGCATAGATGTAACCTTTTCCCGCCATGATTGCTAGATGTTCTTGCACTAATCATTGTATGCTTTGACTTTATAGTTAGAATAACATAGGATTATACCCTAGATCGTCTAGTCCATGCTAGTGTTATAAGCTTAGAGTGCTAAGTTGAGATGGCTTATTACTATTATTTTATGTGGCTAAATGCTCTCATTTATCTTATGTCATTTATCATTCATTCCTATATTTTATGTGACACTTACCCCGTATGAGATGATCGATACGAGACAAGGTTAAGCTCTCCATTATAGCATGTGCATTGCTCATCACTCATTATCCAGTGCATTCCCTTCCCGTGGTAAAAATATAAATAACGATACCTGGATTACTCCGGTTAAAATGCTACGATGATATATTACGTGCGCTTGCGGAACCTTCTTTATTTCGGTTGCACTTAATAGACATCAACAATGGCGAGGTTTTCCAAGGCCCGCATCGCCGGCGCCATCGACACCCTCGGCGCCAAGCGGGATGGTGGACATCGAGGGCCGGACGCCGGCCGCGGCTTCTATCTTTTGGTGATTGCGTGTCCGAGATGCCCTCGTCTTCGGCTGGACGATGGCTATCTTCTACTCGGGGTTTAGCATCTCGAGGAGGACGCCGGGCGGGATGGAGGCCGTTGCGGCGCGGCTTCACCTACGCCGAGGGTGAGCAAGAAGGAGGGGTCAACCCTCGGATCGAGCGGCTCAAGGCCGAGGCGAGGAGCCGGGCGCCCGTCTTGGAGGTGATCTGCTGCGAGAAGTCCTCCCGCGATGTAGAGTAGTTTTTAGGCGGCTGCGAGCCGAAATCTGGGCAACAAGGCCCTTGTAAGAAAACAAGTATTTTAGTCATGGAAATGGCCCAAGTGGCCTTAAATCGTGATACTCAGATGTTTATAATCGTTATGCTCTAATTTTTCCTTTGCGCTTCCTGCCTTTATTTCATTTTAGCTAAGTGTTGGCGCTGCGCTCGAACCACTTCGAGAGGGGATGAGTTAGGGTGCCGTAGCTCGGAAGCGTGGGAAGCCTTGTGCTCGATTGCCCTGGCTCGATGAGCTCGAGGTGACGCAAATACTTAGCTTACGAAAAATTTGGAGGCGAGGAGGGGAAAGATTATGTCGAGCATTGTTTTTGAAAAAACTAGGTGCGTTTTTTTTTCGAGGACTTCAGGGGGGTCCCCCCCCCTGGTCTAGCCCCGAGGGGGCTTGACTTTGTGGAAACAAAGTCGAGCTCACCTTGTGTATGAACAACAAGTAAGAAAGCTGACTTATTTATTCATACTAGCGGTACATTTAGACAAAATATGTGCAAGGCATCGAGGCCTAGGGAAAAAGCGACGTAGGCTGTTCGATGTTTCATGCGTTGGTGAGGTCGAGCCATTCTCGTTGGCTAACTTGTATGTCCCCGTTTCGGCACCTTGACCATGATGAACGGGCCTTCCCAAGGAGGAGTGAGCTTGTGGCGCCCCTTGTTATCTTGGCGTCGACGGAGCACGAGATCGCCGACCTTGAAATCCCTCTTGCGCACATTCTTCTCGTGATATTGCCGTAGCTTCTATTGGTAGCGCGAGTGTAGGAGCGCCGTGTCTCGAGCTTCTTACGCTTGGTCGATGGCATTTGCCGGCCTTTCTGATTAGTCTGCTCGTTGTAGGCCTTGAGTCGGGGACCCGTACTCGAGGTCGGTGGGGAGGACGGCCTCGGACCCATAGACCAAGAAGAATGGGGTGAACCCGGTGGCTTGACTCTCGGTCGTCCGCAGACTCCACAGGACAGATGGGAGTTCGGCTACCCACTTGTTGCCGTGTTTGTTCAAGCGTTTGAAAATTCTTGGCTTTAGACCGTGCAAGATCATGCCATTTGCGCGTTCGACTTGGCCATTAGTTCGAGGGTAGGCAACTGCCGACCAGTTCACATGGAAGTGGTACCGATCGTAGAAGTCCAAGAACTTTTTGCACGTGAACCGGTGCCATTGTCGGTAATGATGACGTTAGGGACTCCAAAGCGATGGACGATGTCGGTGAAGAACTCGACCGCTCGCTCCGAGCGGATGTTAGTGATGGGCTTGGCCTCGATCCACTTGGTGAACTTATCGATGGCCACGAGCAAGTGGGTGTAGCCTCCCGTCGTCTTTTTGAGGGGTCCGACCAGATCGAGCCCCCAGACCGCAAATGGCCACGTGAGGGGGATCATCTGGAGTGCGTGTGCTGGAAGATGCGTTTGCTTGGCGTAGAATTGGCATCCTTCACACGCTCGGACAAGCTTGATGGCGTCAGCAATTGCAGTGGGCCAATAGAAACCTCGACGGAATGCGTTCCCGACAAGGGTTCTTGGCGCGGCGTGGTGGCCACAAGCCCCCGAGTGCATGTCTCTGAGCAGTTTCCTGCCTTCTTCGATCGAGATACACCGTTGAAGTATACCGGTCGGGCTGCGGCGGTAGAGCTCTCTGTCGTCCCCGTGAAGGACGTAAGTTTTGGCTCGGCGAGCTAGTCGCCTTGCCTCCTTCGATCTTCGGCAACTCCTCGAATGAGATACTCGAGGAATGTTGCACGCCCGGTCGGTTGGTGGGCTCGTAACCTGTCGATCTCCATGACGGTGGCCCCGTCGAGGGGGTTCGGTCGTAGGAGCGAGCTCGGCGGTGGTCTGCCCGGCCCCGAGTCCCACTTCACGGACGGCTCATGAAGATCTTTCGAGAAGACGTGCAGGGGGTAGCGGCGCCGAGATGAAGCGATTTTGGCGGTTCGTCCGCGGCCTCGTTGAAACGCCTTGGGATGTGGTTGAGCTCGAGACCATGGAAGGCGGCTTCCAACTTGCGCACCTCATTGCGATACGCTTCCATCTTTTCATCATGGCAGCTCGAGGCTTTCATCACTTGATCGATGACGAGCTGCGAGTCGCCTCGAGCATCGAGGCGTCGGACCCCAAGCTCGATGGCAATGCACAACCCGGTAACGAGCGCCTCATACTCGCCATGTTGTTCGAGCGGCAAAGTGGATGCGCACCACGTAACGCATGTGTACTCCGAGGGGTGAGATGAAGAGCAGGCCCGCGCGCACACTCTGTCTTCATAAGTGACCCGTCGAAATACATGGTCCACGGCTCGGCTTGGATGCGGGTAGGGGAGTTGGATGTCGGTCCATTCGGCGACGAAATCGGCCCGGCACTTGAGACTTGATAGCTTTTCATGGGGCGTAAGTGATGGTCTCGCCCATGAGCTCGGCCCGACCACTTAGCGATTCGACCCACTACTTCCCGGTTTTGGATAATTTCACCAAGTGGGAATGATGACACTACCGTCACTTAGGGTGGCTTAGGAAATAGTCTTTGGAGTTTTCGACGGGTGAGGACGATTGCGTAGAGCAGGTTTTGGATTTGAGGGTACCGAGTTTTGGCATCCGAGAGCACCTCACGATGAAATACACCGGCCGGCCGGACGGGGAGCGCGTGCCCTCTTCCTGCCTCTCGACCACTATGACCGGGTGGCGACCACACGAGTGGTAGCGGCAACATAGAGGAGGAGGGTTTCGGCGGGTATGCCGTCTCGAGCCGGCCGAGGTGGCACGAGCACGGGAGGAGATGTGAGCATGCTTTTCAGCTTTGAGAGGGCCTCCTCTGCTTCAGGTGTCCATGCAAAGTGCTCGGATTTTCGGAGGAGCCGGTACGGAGGCAAGGCTTTTTCTCCCGGGCGCGCAATGAACCGGCGAGTGCGGCTAAGCATCCGGTGATCTTTTGCACCCCTTTTAGGTCTCGAATCGGCCCCATTCTCATGATGGCCGCGACCTTCTCGGGGTTGGCCTCGATGCCGCGGCGGGAGACGATATACCCTAACAACATGCCTCGAGGCACACCAAAGACACACTTCTCGGGATTCAACTTGATGTTTTTAGCCGGAGGCATCCAAACGTCAACTTGAGGTCCGCGACAAGGTTTTCTACTTTTTCGAGTCTTGACAACGATGTCATCGACGTAGGCCTCGATGATCTCTCCTATGTGTTTCTCGAAGACATGGAGCATGCGGCCGATATGTTGCCCCTACGTTTCGAAGGCCGAAAGGCATTGTGACATAACAATACATGCCCATGGGGGTGATGAATGAAGTCGCGAGGCTGGTCGGACTCCTTCATTTTGATTTGGTGGTAGCCGAGTAGGCGTCGAGAAAGGAAAGTACTTCGCAACCCGCGGTGGAATCAACGATTTGATCTATTCGAGGTAAAGGAAATGGGACTTTGGGACATGCCTTATTTAAACTTGTGTAATCTACACACATCCTCATTTTCCATTCTTTTTCTCTACCAATACTTGGATTAGCTAACCACTCGGGATGATGTACCTCCTTGATGAATCCGGCCTTCTCGAGTTTCT